>OY740783.1:543526-566026 GCA_963514005.1 Raja brachyura | reverse complement strand
GCCCAGAACTGAACACAATATTCTAAATGCGGCCTCACCAACGTCTTATACAACTGCAAAAGCTTTTTTGACCACCCTATCTACATGTGATGCCACTTACAATGAGCTATGTATTTGTAATTCTAGAACCATTCACTTTGTAGGTCTGAAGAAGGGTCTCGACCTGAAACGTCACCCATTCCTTCTCTCCAGAGATGCTGCCTGTCCCGCTGAGTTACTCCAGCATTCTGTGCCTATTTACTGAGTAGGTCCTGCCCTTGTTCGACATCCCAAAATGCAACACCTCACACTTCTCTGTATTAAATTCCATCAACCATTCCTCAGCCCACCTGGCCAATCGATCCAGATCCTGCTGCAATCGTTCACAACCATCTTCACCATCTGCAAAACCACTCACTTTTGTATCATCAGTCAACTTGCTAATCTTGCCCTGTATGTTCTCATCTATCTAGGGGTTGCCGTCCAGTTGGGTATGGCTGCCCAGCCTGCAGCTGTCTGCATTTTAACTTTTATTTTTTATTTTTAGTGAGTTTTAGTGTTTTGTCTTGGAGGCTATTCTTTATTATGTGGGGGGTGGGTTGGGGGGGGGGGGGGGGAGGGGGAAACTGGTTTTCCTGGTCCCTACCTGGTCGGAGAGGCAGCTTTTCTCCGGGCTGCACAGTCGACCCGTCCTCGCGGCCTACCAGCGGGCCTGGAGCGGCGTTTCCTGAGGGGGCCACCCAGAACCTCGGCTTCGGCAGCGGCTCAGCGCTGGAGCACCATCGGGGAGCGGAGCGGGCGATGCCTTGCCTGGGTCGCCGCGCCAGAGCTGCAGAATGCTGAGACCGCAGGTGAACATCGCGGAGCTGCGGGTCTGTGGAGCGGCCGGCTGCGGGCGGCAGCGCTGAACTTTAACATCGAGAGCCTGGGATCTCTCGGCGAGATCGCCAGTTGTGGAGCTCCATCCAGCGCGGCCTTGTCAGCTTCGGAAGCCACGGACTCCGGTAGGGAAGCAGCCGTTCCAGGTGTCCCAAGCCGCTGTGAGGACTCTCCCAACGCCGGAGCACCAACACCCGGCGAGAAGGCCTAAAACATCGGGCCACCGTAACGCCGACTGTGGAGGCCTCAATAGGCCTGACTATGGGTGGACTTGGGGATGGGACTGGACTTTGTGCCTTCCCCCACAGTGGGAACCATTGTGGGGGGATGTTTTTATGTTCATTGTTAATTCTTTAGTGTTGTGTCTTATCTTTATCTGTGTGCTGCACGGCAAGTCAAATTTCACTACACCAACTGGTGTATGTGACAATAAATGTCCTTTGGCCTTGTCATTGATCATTGATGTAGATGACAAACAGTAACTGGCCCAGCACTGAACCCTGAGGCACACCACTAGTCACAGGCCTCCAGTCTGAGAAGCAACCTTCCTTCCACCATCACCCTCTGCTTCCTTCCATGGAGCCAATTTTCTATCCATTCAGCTATCTTCCCTAGCGCTCTAACCTTCCAGAGCAGCTGACCATGCGGAACCTTGTCGAATGTGTACAACATGTGTGAGGCTGCATCAGTGAGGGGAGGGAAGCTCAACACAGACGTGTAGTCGGCAAGTTTGTTGAGTGGTGTGGGCTGAATCACCTGCAGCTCAACACCGACAAGACTAAGGAGTTAGTGGTGGACTTTAGGAAGAGAGGAACATCCTGGTCCCGTCTCCATCAAGGGTGTGGATGTGCAGTTTAGCAAGGAGTACAAGTACCTTGAGGTGTACCTGGACAGTAAACTGGACTGGTCTAGGAACGCTGAGGCCCAGTACAGGAAGGGACAGAGCTGTCTGTACTTTCTGAGGAGGCTCCGCTCTATCAACGTCTGCGGTAAGATGCTTCAGATGTCCTATCGATCGGTGGTGACCAGTGCCATCTTCTTCACTGTCGTGTGCTGGGGCAGAAGGGCGAAGGCCGTGGACTCCAACAGTATTAACAAGCTCATCAGGAAGGCTGGCTCCATCCTGGGGGTGGAGTTGGAGTCACTGGAGATGGTCTTGGGGGGGAGGATGCTCCTCAAACTGCGGAGCATCTTGGACAATACAGCTCAACCCCCTCCATGACACACTGGCCAACCTGAGGAGCACCTTCAGCAACAGACAGGTTCCACCAAGATGCAGCACAGAACGCCACAGGAGATCCTTCTTCCTTGTGGCTATCAACTCCTTCCTCTTCTGTTGTGGGGTAGACTGACTCAATCTTTGCACATCCCCAATCCTTGCCATGTCACTTTAATTTCTTGTTTCATCTACCTTGTGTTTTATGACTGTTGGCAGATCAATTTCCCTCCTGGGAAAAATAACGTTTTATCGTATTGTACCATATCGCATCTACAGCTCTGCCCTCATCAACCTTTTTGGTCACAACTTCAAAAAACTTCAAAAAACAGATTTGTGAGACATGACCTCCCATGTACAAACCATGCTGTCTGTCCCTAATCAGCCCTTGCCCATCCAAATGCCTGTATATCCTATCCCTCAGAATACTCTCCAGTGACTTTCCAACTACAGATGTTAATCTCACCGGCCTCTAGTTCCCAGCATTTTCCCTGCAGCCCTTGTTGAGAAGAAGCCACCCTCCACCCTCCGACCTTCCTGTGTTTCTTTCCATAAAGGATCGAAGCTACAAACTGCAGCATGTTTTCTGATTGTGTAGCTGTGCACTGTGACAGCCAGGGAATGTTTGGCAGCTGCTTCTGTATAACAGAAGATGAAGCGCAGGAGGAAGAAATCTGTTCTGCTGGCCCTTACCTTCCATTGTACATTTATAATCATTGATGCACAAGAGGTGGGAGATTGCAACCTTCACGTGGACCGCCCTGTTTCGACAAATGCAATCAACCCAATCAACCCAATCAAATAGAACAAGTTGTCCTCCAACTTTAGGCTGTGCACGCCATACACAAGAAGAAGACTGATGTACAAAACTCCACACTTTGGCTCGTTTACTCTCAATGCAAAGTCCTGGACACAGTCGCTGAGATTAGAGCGGGTGCACGTGAACCTCTGTCTCACCTGCAAGCACCACTATGCTACCTGGATGGAGGTGAGGGGAAGTGTTTTAGGGACAGGTGTTACATCTCCTGTGGTTGCATGGAAACTTCCTGAGATTGAAGAGGGATCTGAAGAGGGCAACTTTGTCACTCAGAGGGAAGTCCGTATCTGGAACGAGCTGCCAGAGGAAGCTCTCGAAGTGGATGCAATTACAACTTTTAAAACACATTTGGACAGATATATGGATAGAGAGTTACGGGCCAAATGCAGGCAGGAGAGACTAGCCCAGTGTGTCAACTTGGTCAGGATAGACAAGGTGGGCCAAAGGGCCGGTCTCTGCCAATCTATACTCTAGAAACATCCATTTCCATTATCCTACATTATTCTCATAGTCATAGATCATACTGCACAGAAACAGGCCCTTCGGCCCAACTGTTCCATGCTGGCCAAAATATTTAATTTGATAAATAAAAGTTAAATAGTTACAATAAGTGTTTAGTTTATTGTTGATACGTGTAACATGAAAAGATATTGTTTGCATGCTATATAGTAAGAGAATGGACCATACATCATTACAATAGAGCCGTCCACAGTATAGATGCAGGATGTTGGGGGAGTCCAGAACCAGGGGCCACAGTTTAAGAATAAGGGGAAAGCCATTTAGAACGGAGATGAGGAAACACTTTTTCACACAGAGAGTGGTGAGTCTGTGGAATTCTCTGCCTCAGAGGGCGGTGGAGGCCAGTTCTCTGGATGCTTTCAAGAGAGAGCTAGATAGGGCTCTTAAAGATAGCGGAGTCAGGGGATATGGGGAGAAGGCAGGAACGGGGTACTGATTGGGGATGATCAGCCATGATCACATTGAATGGCGGTGCTGGCTCAAAGGACCAAATGGCCTACTCCTGCCCCTATTGTCTATTGTCTATTGATAAAGGGAATAACGTTCCATGCAAGATTCTGTTAAAGTCCGATTAAAGAGTATCTTTTGGCTGCGTTCGGTCTACATCTCTCTAAACTGTTCCCATCCATGTACCTGTCCAAATATCTTTGAAATGTTGTTATGGTATCTGCCTCAACTACCTCTTCTGGCAGCTGGTTCCGTGAACCTACCACCCTCTGTGTACAACATCTAAAGAATATGTGGACAGGTACATGGGTAGGACAGGTTTAGAGGGATATGGGCCAATCACGGGCAGGTGGGACTAGTGTAGATGGGGTCAGCATGGACACGATGGGCCGAAGGGCCTGTTTCCGTGTTCTGTGACGCTGTGACTGCTGTTAAGTAGTTTGAGTAGAGATGAGTACCTGATGGTCAGCATGGGTAAGATGGGCCAAATAGCATGGGTCTGCGCTGTGTGACCAGGTACACCATCGCCATTCATGCATTAAAACCTCCTGCATTAACGTCCAATCCACGAATAACAAACACAAATGGAGTAATGCACACCTCCAGATTCAGGGACAGTTTCTTCCCAGCTGTTATCTGGCAGCTGAACCATCCTACCACAACCAGAGAGCGGTCCTGAACTACTATCTACCTCATTGGTGACCCTCGGACTATTTTTGATCGGACTTTGCTGGCTTTACCTTGCACTAAATGTTATTCCCTTATCCTGTATCTGTACACTGTGGACGGCTCGATTGTAATCACGTATTGTCTTTCCGCTGACTGGTTAGCACGCAACAGAAGCTTTTCACTGTACCTCGGTACACGTGACAATAAACTCAACTGAACTAACACCCTTTGCCGTGGAAAACATTTCACTATCAATTCCAGCCTATCAATAATTATATTTGTTCGGCCTGGATGCTGCCAGAATACTTTAGTCACTCCACCGGTCGGCAACTTTGCAGCTCTGATTGCACCATGAGCCTCTGGCGCCTAACGTTGCGGCTATTGTGGTTCACTGGCGTTTGTCCACAGCTCTCACCTACCATTAATTTGATTTACTCCCCGCCTGTCAGCTCCAACTTCTGCTTCAGTGGAGCGATGCTGTAGAGGCAATGACCAGAGCTGGCACGGTGGAGCAGCACGGTGGAGCAGCGGTGGAGCAGCAGTGGAGCAGCGGTGGAGCAGCGGTGGAGCAGCGGTGGAACAGCACGGTGGAGCAGCACGGTGGAGCAGCACAGTGGAGCAGCACGGTGGAGCAGCAAGGTGGAGCAGCACGGTGGAACAGCACGGTGGAGCAGCGGTGGAGCAGCACGGTGGAGCAGCACGGTGGAGCAGCACGGTGGAGCAGCGGTGGATCAGCGGTGGAGCAGCGGTGGAGCAGCACGGTGGAGCAGCACGGTGGAGCAGCACGGTGGAGCAGCGGTGGAGCAGCACGGTGGAGCAGCACGGTGGAGCAGCGGTGGAGCAGCATGGTGGAGCAGCGGTGGAGCAGCACGGTGGAGCAGCACGGTGGAACAGCGGTGGAGCAGCACGGTGGAGCAGCGGTGGAGCAGCACGGTGGAGCAGCAGTGGAGCAGCACGGTGGAGCAGCGGTGGAGCAGCACGGTGGAGCAGCAGTGGAGCAGCACGATGGAGCAGCGGTGGAGCAGCACGGTGGAACAGCACGGTGGAGCAGCACGGTGGAGCAGCGGTGGAGCAGCGGTGGAGCAGCACGGTGGAGCAGCGATGGAGCAGTACGGCGGAGCAGCACGGTGGAGCAGCACGGTGGAGCAGCGGTGGAGCAGCACGGTGCAGCAGCACGGTGGAGCAGCGGTGGAACAGCACGGTGGAGCAGCGGTGGAACAGCACGGTGGAGCAGCACGGTGGAGCAGCGGTGGAACAGCACGGTGGAGCAGCACGGTGGAGCAGCACAGTGGAGCAGCACGGTGGAGCAGCAAGGTGGAGCAGCACGGTGGAACAGCACGGTGGAGCAGCGGTGGAGCAGCACGGTGGAGCAGCACGGTGGAGCAGCACGGTGGAGCAGCGGTGGATCAGCGGTGGAGCAGCGGTGGAGCAGCACGGTGGAGCAGCACGGTGGAGCAGCACGGTGGAGCAGCGGTGGAGCAGCACGGTGGAGCAGCACGGTGGAGCAGCGGTGGAGCAGCATGGTGGAGCAGCGGTGGAGCAGCACGGTGGAGCAGCACGGTGGAACAGCGGTGGAGCAGCACGGTGGAGCAGCGGTGGAGCAGCACGGTGGAGCAGCGGTGGAGCAGCATGGTGGAGCAGCGGTGGAGCAGCACGGTGGAGCAGCAGTGGAGCAGCACGATGGAGCAGCGGTGGAGCAGCACGGTGGAACAGCACGGTGGAGCAGCGGTGGAGCAGCACGGTGGAGCAGCGGTGGAGCAGCGGTGGAGCAGCACGGTGGAGCAGCGGTGGAGCAGTACGGCGGAGCAGCACGGTGGAGCAGCACGGTGGAGCAGCGGTGGAGCAGCACGGTGGAGCAGCACGGTGGAGCAGCGGTGGAACAGCACGGTGGAGCAGCGGTGGAACAGCACGGTGGAGCAGCACGGTGGAGCAGCGGTGGAGCAGCGGTGGAGCAGTACGGCGGAGCAGCACGGTAGAGCAGCGGTGGAGCAGCACGGTGGAGCAGCACGGTGGAGCAGCGGTGGAGCAGCATGGTGGAGCAGCGGTGGAGCAGCATGGTGGAGCAGCACGGTGGAACAGCGGTGGAGCAGCACGGTGGAGCAGCGGTGGAGCAGCACGGTGGAGCAGCACGGTGGAGCAGCGGTGGAGCAGCACGGTGGAACAGCACGGTGGAGCAGCGGTGGAGCAGCACGGTGGAGCAGCGGTGGAGCAGCGGTGGAGCAGCACGGTGGAGCAGCGGTGGAGCAGTACGGCGGAGCAGCACGGTGGAGCAGCACGGTGGAGCAGCGGTGGAGCAGCACGGTGCAGCAGCACGGTGGAGCAGCGGTGGAACAGCACGGTGGAGCAGCGGTGGAACAGCACGGTGGAGCAGCACGGTGGAGCAGCGGTGGAGCAGCGGTGGAGCAGTACGGCGGAGCAGCACGGTGGAGCAGCACGGTGGAGCAGCGGTGGAGCAGCACGGTGGAGCAGCACGGTGGAGCAGCGGTGGAACAGCACGGTGGAGCAGCACGGTGGAGCAGCACAGTGGAGCAGCACGGTGGAGCAGCAAGGTGGAGCAGCACGGTGGAACAGCACGGTGGAGCAGCGGTGGAGCAGCACGGTGGAGCAGCACGGTGGAGCAGCACGGTGGAGCAGCGGTGGATCAGCGGTGGAGCAGCGGTGGAGCAGCACGGTGGAGCAGCACGGTGGAGCAGCACGGTGGAGCAGCGGTGGAGCAGCACGGTGGAGCAGCACGGTGGAGCAGCGGTGGAGCAGCATGGTGGAGCAGCGGTGGAGCAGCACGGTGGAGGAGCACGGTGGAACAGCGGTGGAGCAGCACGGTGGAGCAGCGGTGGAGCAGCACGGTGGAGCAGCGGTGGAGCAGCACGGTGGAGCAGCGGTGGAGCAGCACGGTGGAGCAGCAGTGGAGCAGCACGATGGAGCAGCGGTGGAGCAGCACGGTGGAACAGCACGGTGGAGCAGCGGTGGAGCAGCACGGTGGAGCAGCGGTGGAGCAGCGGTGGAGCAGCACGGTGGAGCAGCGGTGGAGCAGTACGGCGGAGCAGCACGGTGGAGCAGCACAGTGGAGCAGCGGTGGAGCAGCACGGTGGAGCAGCACGGTGGAGCAGCGGTGGAACAGCACGGTGGAGCAGCACGGTGGAGCAGCACAGTGGAGCAGCACAGTGGAGCAGCACGGTGGAGCAGCAAGGTGGAGCAGCACGGTGGAACAGCACGGTGGAGCAGCGGTGGAGCAGCACGGTGGAGCAGCACGGTGGAGCAGCGGTGGATCAGCGGTGGAGCAGCGGTGGAGCAGCACGGTGGAGCAGCACGGTGGAGCAGCACAGTGGAGCAGCGGTGGAGCAGCACGGTGGAGCAGCACGGTGGAGCAGCGGTGGAGCAGCATGGTGGAGCAGCGGTGGAGCAGCACGGTGGAGCAGCACGGTGGAACAGCGGTGGAGCAGCACGGTGGAGCAGCGGTGGAGCAGCACGGTGGAGCAGCGGTGGAGCAGCACGGTGGAGCAGCGGTGGAGCAGCACGGTGGAGCAGCAGTGGAGCAGCACGATGGAGCAGCGGTGGAGCAGCATGGTGGAACAGCACGGTGGAGCAGCGGTGGAGCAGCACGGTGGAGCAGCGGTGGAGCAGCGGTGGAGCAGCACAGTGGAGCAGCGGTGGAGCAGTACGGCGGAGCAGCACGGTGGAGCAGCACGGTGGAGCAGCGGTGGAGCAGCACGGTGGAGCAGCGGTGGAACAGCACGGTGGAGCAGCACGGTGGAGCAGCACGGTGGAGCAGCACAGTGGAGCAGCACGGTGGAGCAGCAAGGTGGAGCAGCACGGTGGAACAGCACGGTGGAGCAGCACGGTGGAGCAGCACGGTGGAGCAGCACGGTGGAGCAGCGGTGGAGCAGCGGTGGAGCAGTGGTGGAGCAGCACGGTGGAGCAGCACGGTGGAGCAGCACGGTGGAGCAGCGGTGGAGCAGCACGGTGGAGCAGCGGTGGAGCAGCATGGTGGAGCAGCGGTGGAGCAGCACGGTGGAGCAGCACGGTGGAACAGCGGTGGAGCAGCACGGTGGAGCAGCGGTGGAGCAGCACGGTGGAGCAGCGGTGGAGCAGCACGGTGGAGCAGCGGTGGAGCAGCACGGTGGAGCAGCAGTGGAGCAGCACGATGGAGCAGCGGTGGAGCAGCACGGTGGAACAGCACGGTGAAGCAGCGGTGGAGCAGCACGGTGGAGCAGCGGTGGAGCAGCGGTGGAGCAGCACGGTGGAGCAGCACGGTGGAGCAGCGGTGGAGCAGCGGTGGAGCAGCACGGTGGAGCAGCACGGTGCAGCAATGTGGAGCAGCGGTGGAGCAGCACGGTGGAGCAGCACGGTGGAGCAGCACGGTGGAGCAGCGGTGGAGCAGCGGTGGAGCAGCACGGTGGAGCAGCATGGTGGAGCCGCGGTGGAGCAGCGGTGGAGCAGCACGGTGGAGCAGCACGGTGGAGCAGCACGGTGGAGCAGCACGGTGGAGCAGCACGGTGGAGCAACGGTGGAGTGGCACGGTGGAGCAGCACGGTGGAGCAGCACGGTGGAGCAGCAGTGGAGCAGCGGTGGAGCACCACGGTGGAGCAGCACGGTGGAGCAGCACGGTGGAGCAGCGGTGGAGCAGCGGTGGAGCAGCGGTGGAGCAGCACGGTGGAGCAGCGGTGGAGCAGCACGGTGGAGCAGCGGTGGAGCAGCACGGTGGAGCAGCGGTGGAGCAGCACGGTGGAGCAGCGGTGGAGCAGCATGGTGGAGCAGCGGTGGAGCAGCACGGTGGAGCAGCAGTGGAGCAGCACGATGGAGCAGCACGGTGGAACAGCACGGTGGAACAGCACGGTGGAGCAGCGGTGGAGCAGCGGTGGAGCAGCGGTGGAGCAGCGGTGGAGCAGCACGGTGGAGCAGCACGGTGGAGCAGCGGTGGAGCAGCGGTGGAGCAGCACGGTGGAGCAGCACGGTGCAGCAATGTGGAGCAGCGGTGGAGCAGCACGGTGGAGCAGCACGGTGGAGCAGCACGGTGGAGCAGCGGTGGAGCAGCGGTGGAGCAGCACGGTGGAGCAGCGGTGGAGCAGCGGTGGAGCAGCACGGTGGAGCAGCACGGTGGAGCAACGGTGGAGTAGCACGGTGGAGCAGCACGGTGGAGCAGCACGGTGGAGCAGCAGTGGAGCAGCGGTGGAGCAGCACGGTGGAGCAGCACGGTGGAGCAGCACGGTGGAGCAGCACGGTGGAGCAGCGGTGGAGCAGCACGGTGGAGCAGCGGTGGAGCAGCGGTGGAGCAGCAGTGGGGCAGCACGGTGGAGCAGCACGGTGGAGAAGCGGTGGAGCAGCGGTGGAGCAGCGCGGTGGAGCAGCACGGTGGAGCAGCACGGTGGAGCAACGGTGGAGCAACAGTGGAGTAGCACGGTGGAGCAGCACGGTGGAGCAGCACGGTGGAGCAGCAGTGGAGCAGCGGTGGAGCAGCACGGTGGAGCAGCACGGTGGAGCAGCACGGTGGAGCAGCACGGTGGAGCAGCGGTGGAGCAGCACGGTGGAGCAGCGGTGGAGCAGCGGTGGAGCAGCGGTGGGGCAGCACGGTGGAGCAGCACGGTGGAGAAGCGGTGGAGCAGCGGTGGAGCAGCGCGGTGGAGCAGCATGGTGGAGCAGCGGTGGAGCAGCACGGTGGAGCAGCACGGTGGAGCAGCACGGTGGAGCAGCGGTGGAGCAGCACGGTGGAGCAGCACGGTGGAGCAGCGGTGGAGCAGCACGGTGCAGCAATGTGGAGCAGCGGTGGAGCAGCACGGTGGAGCAGCACGGTGGAGCAGCACGGTGGAGCAGCGGTGGAGCAGCGGTGGAGCAGCACGGTGGAGCAGCGGTGGAGCAGCAGTGGAGCAGCACGGTGGAGCAGCACGGTGGAGCAGCACGGTGGAGCAGCACGGTGGAGCAACGGTGGAGTAGCACGGTGGAGCAGCACGGTGGAGCAGCAGTGGAGCAGCGGTGGAGCAGCACGGTGGAGCAGCACGGTGGAGCAGCACGGTGGAGCAGCACGGTGGAGCAGCGGTGGAGCAGCACGGTGGAGCAGCGGTGGAGCAGCGGTGGAGCAGCGGTGGGGCAGCACGGTGGAGCAGCACGGTGGAGAAGCGGTGGAGCAGCGGTGGAGCAGCGCGGTGGAGCAGCACGGTGGAGCAGCACGGTGGAGCAGCACGGTGGAGCAACGGTGGAGTAGCACGGTGGAGCAGCACGGTGGAGCAGCACGGTGGAGCAGCAGTGGAGCAGCGGTGGAGCAGCACGGTGGAGCAGCACGGTGGAGCAGCACGGTGGAGCAGCACGGTGGAGCAGCGGTGGAGCAGCACGGTGGAGCAGCGGTGGAGCAGCGGTGGAGCAGCGGTGGGGCAGCACGGTGGAGCAGCACGGTGGAGAAGCGGTGGAGCAGCGGTGGAGCAGCGCGGTGGAGCAGCATGGTGGAGCAGCGATGGAGCAGCACGGTGGAGCAGCACGGTGGAGCAGCAGGGTGGAGCAGCGGTGGAGCAGCGGTGGAGCAGCACGGTGGAGCAGCGGTGGAGCAGCACGGTGGAGCAGCGGTGGAGCAGCGGTGGAGCAGCACAGTGGAGCAGCGGTGGAGCAGTACGGCGGAGCAGCACGGTGGAGCAGCACGGTGGAGCAGCGGTGGAGCAGCACGGTGGAGCAGCACGGTGGAGCAGCACGGTGGAGCAGCACGGTGGAGCGGCACGGTGGAGCAGCGATGGAGCAGCACGGTGGAGCAGCGGTGGAGCAGTGGTGGAGCAGCACGGTGGAGCAGCACGGTGGAGCAGCACGGTGGAGCAGCACGGTGGAGCAGCGGTGGAGCAGCGGTGAAGCAGCATGGTGTAGCACGGTGGAGCAGCACGGTGGAGCAGCGGTGCAGCAGCGGTGGAGCAGCGGTGGAGCAGCGGTGGAACAGCACGGTGGAGCAGCACGGTGGAGCAGCACGGTGGAGCAGCACGGTGGAGCAGCACGGTGGAGCAGCGGTGGAGCAGCGGTGGAGCAGCGGTGGAGCAGCACGGTGGAGCAGCACGGTGGAGCAGCGGTGGAGCAGTGGTGAAGCAGCACGGTGGAGCAGCGGTGGAGCAGCACGGTGGAGCAGCACGGTGGAGCAACGGTGGAGCAGCACGGTGGAGCAGCGGTGGAGCAGCACGGTGGAGCAGCACGGTGGAGCAGCACGGTGGAGCAGCACGGTGGAGCAGCGGTGGAGCAGCGGTGGAGCAGCACGGTGGAGCAGCGGTGGAGCAGCACGGTGGAGCAGCGGTGGAGCAGCACGGTGGAGCAGCGGTGGAGCAGCACGGTGGAGCAGCGGTGGAGCAGCACGGTGGAGCAGCGGTGGAGCAGCACGGTGGAGCAGCACGGTGGAGCAGCACGGTGGAGCAGCACGGTGGAGCGGCACGGTGGAGCAGCGATGGAGCAGCACGGTGGAGCAGCGGTGGAGCAGCGGTGGAGCAGCACGGTGGAGCAGCACGGTGGAGCAGCACGGTGGAGCAGCACGGTGGAGCAGCACGGTGGAGCAGCGGTGGAGCAGCGGTGAAGCAGCACGGTGGAGTAGCACGGTGGAGCAGCACGGTGGAGCAGCGGTGCAGCAGCGGTGGAGCAGCGGTGGAGCAGCGGTGGAACAGCACGGTGGAGCAGCACGGTGGAGCAGCACGGTGGAGCAGCACGGTGGAGCAGCACGGTGGAGCAGCGGTGGAGCAGCGGTGGAGCAGCGGTGGAGCAGCACGGTGGAGCAGCACGGTGGAGCAGCGGTGGAGCAGTGGTGAAGCAGCACGGTGGAGCAGCGGTGGAGCAGCACGGTGGAGCAGCACGGTGGAGCAGCGGTGGAGCAGCACGGTGGAGCAGCGGTGGAGCAGCACGGTGGAGCAGCACGGTGGAGCAGCACGGTGGAGCAGCACGGTGGAGCAGCGGTGGAGCAGCGGTGGAGCAGCACGGTGGAGCAGCGGTGGAGCAGCACGGTGGAGCAGCACGGTGGAGCAGTGGTGGAGCAGCACGGTGGAGCAGCGGTGGAGCGGCGGTGGAGTAGCACGGTGGAGCAGCACGGTGGAGCAGCAGCGGTGGAGCAGCGGTGGAGCAGCGGTGGAGCAGCACGGTGGAGCAGCACGGTGAAGCAGCACGGTGGAGCAGCACGGTGGAGCAGCACGGTGGAGCAGCGGTGGAGCAGCGGTGAAGCAGCACGGTGGAGTAGCACGGTGGAGCAGCACAGTGGAGCAGCGGTGCAGCAGCGGTGGAGCAGCGGTGGAGCAGCGGTGGAACAGCACGGTGGAGCAGCACGGTGGAGCAGCACGGTGGAGCAGCACGGTGGAGCAGCACGGTGGAGCAGCGGTGGAGCAGCGGTGCAGCAGCACGGTGGAGCAGCACGGTGGAGCAGCGGTGGAGCAGTGGTGGAGCAGCGCGGTGGAGCAGCGGTGGAGCAGCACGGTGGAGCAGCACGGTGGAGCAGCACGGTGGAGCAGCACGGTGGAGCAGCGGTGGAGCAGCGGTGGAGCAGCGGTGGAGCAGCACGGTGGAGCAGCACGGTGGAGCAGCGGTGGAGCAGTGGTGTAGCAGCACGGTGGAGCAGCGGTGGAGCAGCACGGTGGAGCAGCACGGTGGAGCAGCGGTGGAGCAGCACGGTGGAGCAGCGGTGGAGCAGCACGGTGGAGCAGCACGGTGGAGCAGCACGGTGGAGCAGCACGGTGGAGCAGCGGTGGAGCAGCGGTGGAGCAGCACGGTGGAGCAGCGGTGGAGCAGCACGGTGGAGCAGCGGTGGAGCAGCACGGTGGAGCAGCGGTGGAGCAGCACGGTGGAGCAGCGGTGGAGCAGCACGGTGGAGCAGCGGTGGAGCAGCACGGTGGAGCAGCACGGTGGAGCAGCACGGCGGAGCAGCACGGTGGAGCGGCACGGTGGAGCAGCGATGGAGCAGCACGGTGGAGCAGCGGTGGAGCAGCGGTGGAGCAGCACGGTGGAGCAGCACGGTGGAGCAGCACGGTGGAGCAGCACGGTGGAGCAGCACGGTGAAGCAGCAGTGGAGCAGCGGTGAAGCAGCACGGTGGAGTAGCACGGTGGAGCAGCACGGTGGAGCAGCGGTGCAGCAGCGGTGGAGCAGCGGTGGAGCAGCGGTGGAACAGCACGGTGGAGCAGCACGGTGGAGCAGCACGGTGGAGCAGCACGGTGGAGCAGCGGTGGAGCAGCGGTGGAGCAGCGGTGGAGCAGCACGGTGGAGCAGCACGGTGGAGCAGCGGTGGAGCAGTGGTGGAGCAGCGCGGTGGAGCAGCGGTGGAGCAGCACGGTGGAGCAGCACGGTGGAGCAGCGGTGGAGCAGCACGGTGGAGCAGCGGTGGAGCAGCACGGTGGAGCAGCACGGTGGAGCAGCAGTGGAGCAGCGGTGGAGGAGCACGGTGGAGCAGCGGTGGAGCAGCACGGTGGAGCAGCGGTGGAGCAGCACGGTGGAGCAGTGGTGGAGCAGCACGGTGGAGCAGCGGTGGAGCAGCACGGTGGAGCAGCGGTGGAGCAGCACGATGGAGCAGCGGTGGAGCAGCACGGTGGAGCAGCACGGTGGAGCAGCGGTGGAGCAGCACGGTGGAGCAGCACGGTGGAGCAGCACGGTGGAGCAGTGGTGGAGCAGCACGGTGGAGCAGCGGTGGAGCGGCGGTGGAGTAGCACGGTGGAGCAGCACGGTGGAGCAGCAGCGGTGGAGCAGCGGTGGAGGAGCGGTGGAGCAGCACGGTGGAGCAGCACGGTGGAGCAGCATGGTGGAGCAGCGGTGGAGCAGCGGTGGAGCAGCACGGTGGAGCAGCGGTGGAGCAGTGGTGGAGCAGCACGGTGGAGCAGCACGGTGGAGCCGCGGTGGAGCAGCGGTGGAGCAGCACGGTGGAGCAGCGGTGGAGCAGTGGTGGAGCAGCACGGTGGAGCAGCATGGTGGAGCAGCACGGTGGAGCAGCGGTGGAGCAGCGATGGAGCAGCACGGTGGAGCAGCACGGTGGAGCAGCACGGTGGAGCAGCACGGTGGAGCAGCACGGTGGAGCAGCACGGTGGAGCAGCGGTGGAGCAGCGGTGGAGCAGCACGGTGGAGCAGCACGGTGGAGCAGCGGTGGAGCAGCGGTGGAGCAGCACGGTGGAGCAGCACGGTGGAGCAGCACAGTGGAGCAGCGGTGGAGCAGCATGGTGGAGCAGCGGTGGAGCAGCACGGTGGAGCAGTGGTGGAGCAGCGGTGGAGCAGCGGTGGAGCAGCGGTGGAGCAGCATGGTGGAGCAGCGGTGGTGCAGCACGGTGGAGCAGCGGTGGAGCAGCACGGTGGAGCAGCGGTGGAGCAGCGGTGGAGCAGCGGTGGAGCAGCGGTGGAGCAGCACAGTGGAGCAGCACAGTGGAGCAGCACGGTGGAGCAGCACGGTGGAGCAGCGGTGGAGCAGCGGTGGAGCAGCGGTGGAGCAGCGGTGGAGCAGCGGTGGAGCAGCACGGTTGAGCAGCACGGTGGAGCAGCGGTGGAGCAGCGGTGGAGCAGCGGTGGAGCAGCACGGTGGAGCAGCAGTGGAGCAGCACGGTGGAGCAGCGGTGGAGCAGCACGGTGGAGCAGCGGTGGAGCAGCGGTGGAGCAGCACGGTGGAGCAGCACAGTGGAGCAGCACAGTGGAGCAGCACGGTGGAGCAGCACGGTGGAGCAGCGGTGGAGCAGCGGTGGAGCAGCGGTGGAGCAGCGGTGGAGCAGCGGTGGAGCAGCACGGTGGAGCAGCACGGTGGAGCAGCGGTGGAGCAGCACGGTGGAGCAGCACGGTGGAGCAGCACGGTGGAGCAGTGGTGGAGCAGCACGGTGGAGCAGCGGTGGAGCAGCGGTGGAGCAGCACGGTGGAGCAGCACGGTGGAGCAGCACGGTGGAGCAGCGGTGGAGCAGCGGTGGAGCAGCACGGTGGAGCAGCACGGTGGAGCAGCATGGTGGAGCAGCACGGTGGAGCAGCACGGTGGAGCAGCGGTGGAGCAGCGGTGGAGCAGCGGTGGAGCAGCACGGTGGAGCAGCACGGTGGAGCAGCGGTGGAGCAGTGGTGGAGCAGCGCGGTGGAGCAGCGGTGGAGCAGCACGGTGGAGCAGCACGGTGGAGCAGCGGTGGAGCAGCACGGTGGAGCAGCGGTGGAGCAGCACGGTGGAGCAGCACGGTGGAGCAGCAGTGGAGCAGCGGTGGAGGAGCACGGTGGAGCAGCGGTGGAGCAGCACGGTGGAGCAGCGGTGGAGCAGCACGGTGGAGCAGTGGTGGAGCAGCACGGTGGAGCAGCGGTGGAGCAGCACGGTGGAGCAGCGGTGGAGCAGCACGATGGAGCAGCGGTGGAGCAGCACGGTGGAGCAGCACGGTGGAGCAGCGGTGGAGCAGCACGGTGGAGCAGCACGGTGGAGCAGCACGGTGGAGCAGTGGTGGAGCAGCACGGTGGAGCAGCGGTGGAGCGGCGGTGGAGTAGCACGGTGGAGCAGCACGGTGGAGCAGCAGCGGTGGAGCAGCGGTGGAGCAGCGGTGGAGCAGCACGGTGGAGCAGCACGGTGGAGCAGCATGGTGGAGCAGCGGTGGAGCAGCGGTGGAGCAGCACGGTGGAGCAGCGGTGGAGCAGTGGTGGAGCAGCACGGTGGAGCAGCACGGTGGAGCAGCGGTGGAGCAGCGGTGGAGCAGCACGGTGGAGCAGCGGTGGAGCAGTGGTGGAGCAGCACGGTGGAGCAGCATGGTGGAGCAGCACGGTGGAGCAGCGGTGGAGCAGCGATGGAGCAGCACGGTGGAGCAGCACAGTGGAGCAGCACGGTGGAGCAGCACGGTGGAGCAGCACGGTGGAGCAGCGGTGGAGCAGCGGTGGAGCAGCACGGTGGAGCAGCACGGTGGAGCAGCGGTGGAGCAGCGGTGGAGCAGCACGGTGGAGCAGCACGGTGGAGCAGCACAGTGGAGCAGCGGTGGAGCAGCATGGTGGAGCAGCGGTGGAGCAGCACGGTGGAGCAGTGGTGGAGCAGCGGTGGAGCAGCGGTGGAGCAGCGGTGGAGCATCACGGTGGAGCAGCGGTGGTGCAGCACGGTGGAGCAGCGGTGGAGCAGCACGGTGGAGCAGCGGTGGAGCAGCGGTGGAGCAGCGGTGGAGCAGCGGTGGAGCAGCACAGTGGAGCAGCACAGTGGAGCAGCACGGTGGAGCAGCACGGTGGAGCAGCGGTGGAGCAGCGGTGGAGCAGCGGTGGAGCAGCGGTGGAGCAGCACGGTGGAGCAGCACGGTGGAGCAGCGGTGGAGCAGCGGTGGAGCAGCGGTGGAGCAGCACGGTGGAGCAGCAGTGGAGCAGCACGGTGGAGCAGCGGTGGAGCAGCACGGTGGAGCAGCGGTGGAGCAGCGGTGGAGCAGCACGGTGGAGCAGCACAGTGGAGCAGCACAGTGGAGCAGCACGGTGGAGCAGCACGGTGGAGCAGCGGTGGAGCAGCGGTGGAGCAGCGGTGGAGCAGCGGTGGAGCAGCGGTGGAGCAGCACGGTGGAGCAGCACGGTGGAGCAGCGGTGGAGCAGCACGGTGGAGCAGCACGGTGGAGCAGCACGGTGGAGCAGTGGTGGAGCAGCACGGTGGAGCAGCGGTGGAGCAGCGGTGGAGCAGCACGGTGGAGCAGCACGGTGGAGCAGCACGGTGGAGCAGCGGTGGAGCAGCGGTGGAGCAGCACGGTGGAGCAGCACGGTGGAGCAGCAGCGGTGGAGCAGCGGTGGAGCAGCGGTGGAGCAGCGGTGGAGCAGCACGGTGGAGCAGCACGGTGGAGCAGCACGGTGGAGCAGCGGTGGAGCAGCGGTGGAGCAGCACGGTGGAGCAGCGGTGGAGCAGCGGTGGAGCAGCACGGTGGAGCAGCACGGTGGAGCAGCGGTGAAGCAGCGGTGGAACAGCACGGTGGAGCAGCGGTGGAGCAGTGGTGGAGCAGCACGGTGGAGCAGCATGGTGGAGCAGCACGGTGGAGCAGCGGTGGAGCAGCGGTGGAGCAGCACGGTGGAGCAGCACGGTGGAGCAGCACGGTGGAGCAGCACGGTGGAGCAGCACGGTGGAGCAGCGGTGGAGCAGCGGTGGAGCAGCACGGTGGAGCAGCACGGTGGAGCAGCGGTGGAGCAGCGGTGGAGCAGCACGGTGGAGCAGCACGGTGGAGCAGCACGGTGGAGCAGCGGTGGAGCAGCATGGTGGAGCAGCGGTGGAGCAGCACGGTGGAGCAGTGGTGGAGCAGCGGTGGAGCAGCGGTGGAGCAGCGGTGAAGCAGCACGGTGGAGCAGCGGTGGTGCAGCACGGTGGAGCAGCGGTGGAGCAGCACGGTGGAGCAGCGGTGGAGCAGCGGTGGAGCAGCACGGTGGAGCAGCGATGGAGCAGCGGTGGAGCAGCGGTGGAGCAGCACAGTGGAGCAGCACAGTGGAGCAGCACGGTGGAGCAGCACGGTGGAGCAGCCGTGGAGCAGCGGTGGAGCAGCGGTGGAGCAGCGGTGCAGCGGTGGAGCAGCACGGTGGAGCAGCACGGTGGAGCAGCAGTGGAGCAGCGGTGGAGCAGCGGTGGAGCAGCACGGTGGAGCAGCGGTGGAGCAGCACGGTGGAGCAGCGGTGGAGCAGCACGGTGGAGCAGCGGTGGAGCAGCGGTGGAGCAGCACGGTGGAGCAGCACGGTGGAGCAGCACGGTGGAGCAGCACGGTGGAGCAGCAGTGGAGCAGCGCGGTGGAGCAGCACGGTGGAGCAGCACGGTGGAGCAGCACGGTGGAGCAGCGGTGGAGCAGTGGTGGAGCAGCACGGTGGAGCAGCAGCACGGTGGAGCAGCGGTGGAGCAGCGGTGGAGCAGCGGTGGAGCAGCAGCACGGTGGAGCAGCAGCACGGTGGTGCAGCGGTGGAGCAGCGGAGGAGCAGCACGGTGGAGCAGCGGTGGAGCAGCGGTGGAGCAGGCGTGGAGCAGCACGGTGGAGCAGCAGCACGGTGGAGCAGCGGTGGAGCAGCGGTGGAGCAGCACGGTGGAGCAGCGGTGGAGCAGCGGTGGAGCAGCACGGTGGAGCAGCACGGTGGAGCAGCACGGTGGAGCAGCGGTCGAGCAGCAGTGGAGCAGCAGTGGAGCAGCACGGTGGAGCAGCGGTGGACCAGCATGGTAGAGCAGCACGGTGGAGCAGCGGTGGAGCAGCGGTGGAGCAGCACGGTGGAGCAGCGGTGGAGCAACTCGGTCCAGGGAGTTTTGGAGGGAATGGTCTCTGCGGAAAGCAGAAAGGGGAGGAGATGGGAAGATGTGGCCAGTCGTGGGATCCCGTTGGAGGTGGCGTGAATGTTGGAGGATTATATGTTGTATGCGACGGCTGATGGGGTGGAAGGGGAGGACAAGGGGGACCGCGCTTGTTATGAATGAGGGGAGGGGAAGCAAGAGCGAAGCTGCATGATATCAAGGATTCCCTAGTGTAGCATCATCTATAATGGAAGAGGGGAACCCCCCTTTCCTAAAGAATGAGGACATCTCCAATGCCCTGGTATGGAACACCTCATCCTGGGCGCAGATGCTGCATAGACGGAGGAATTGGGAGTAGGGGATAGTCTTTACAGGAAGCAGGGTGGGAAGAAGTGCAGTCCAGATAGCTATGGGAGTCAGTAGGTTTGTAGTAGATCAGTAGTCTGTTTCCTATGATGGAGACAATGAGATCTAGCAACGGTAGGGAGAAGTCAGAGATGGTCCAGGTGTATTTGAGTGCAGGGTGGAAATTAGTGGTGAGGTTCTCCTGTCTCCAAATGGCCCCCTCCTCTTGGACTCCCCGCATGGCCATCTACCTTCATTACACCTTTAGAAAAGTAGTTTACACCCCAGCGGTGTGAACATTGACTTCTCTAACTTCAGATAGCCCTTGCTTTCCCTCTCTCCATCCCCTTCCCAGTTCTCCCACCAGTCTTACTGTGCCCGACTACATTCTATCTCTGTCCCGCCCTCTCCCCTGACATCAGTCTGAAGAAGGGTCTCGACCTGAAACGTCGCCCACTCCTTCTCTCCAGAGATCATGCCTGTCCCGCTGAGTTACTCCAGCATTTTGTGTCGACCTTCGATTTCACCAGCATCAGCAGCTCTTTTTTACCCTGACCGTTTTCACCCGTTGACACTAGTTCTATGTTATCCCACATTCTCATCCACTCCCTACATACTAGAGACAATTTACAGAGGCTAATTAGCGTACAAACCCTCGCATCTTTGGGGTGTGGGAGGAAACCACCTCTTGGACCAGAGGGCACAGCCTCAGAATTAAAGGACGTTCCTTTAGGGAGGAGAAGAGAAGGAACAGTCTGAAGAAGGATCTCCACCCGAAACGTTGCCTATTCTTTCTCTCCATAGATGCTGCCTCACCCGCTGAGTTCCTCCACCGGTTTTGTCTACCTAGGAATTTCTTTAGTCAGAGGGAGGTGAATTTGTGCAATTCTTTGCCACAAACCGCTCTGGAGGCCGTCAATGGCTATTTTTAAGGTGGAGATGGACAGATTCTTGATTAGTACGGGTGTCAGGGGTTATGTGGAGGAGGCTGGAGAATGGGGTTAGGAGGGAGAGATAGATCAGCCATGATTGAATGGTGGAGTAGATGATGGGCCGAATGGCCTAATTCTGCTCCTATCATTTTGTGAATTTATGAAACCAGAGCACCCGGAGGAAACCCACTCTGTCACAGAGAGAACGCACAAACTCCACACAGACAGTGCCTGATCTCAGGATCAAACCTGTGACTCTGGCACTGTGAGGCAGCAGCATCACCTCTGTGCCAGCAAGCTGCCAAGTACAGTCATTGTAATTTGTGTACCTGCAGTAAGGATCTGATGATTCCAACATCAAGCGGCACTCCGGCATCAGTACCTGGGGTAGGGTGGTACATGGCACGTTGACCCTCCCGCTGACTTACCCTGAGGGAACGGTCACTTCTGTGCTCAGGGAATAGAGAACAACAATGACACAGCTGGCCAACACTGCTCCAGATGTTGACAATAAGGCACTAATTATTAATCAGCTTCTAAATTGGTTGCTTAATTCAATATTAAATGGTTTGATATTAATATTCAACGCACAGCCCTCATGTATTTATGCAGTAATAACTCCTGAGAGGGCGTATTGATTTGAAAACGGATCTAGGAAACTTTCTTTTTTTTTGTAACAAAAATAATTTATTTAGTAAGTAAGTAAGTTTTGTTTATATAGCACGTTTAAATCAACTCGCGCTGAAACTAAAGCGCTTTACATTGAGAAATAATTACGTTTCCGTACATCCATAGAAAAATTTAAAAAAAGATAAATGACTCAACACGTTATAGAATTCAACATGAACGTCCCCCCCACCAGAGAATCAACATTATCCACAGTGGGGAAAGGCACAAGAGAGTTAAAGAAGGAACTGCAGATGCTGGAGAATCGAGGGTGCACAAAAGGCTGGAGAAACTCAGCGGGTGCAGCAGCATCTATGGAGCGAAGGGGATAGGCGACGTTTCGGGCCGAAACCCTTCTTCAGACCCAGGCACTAGAGAGTTTGGTCCTCTTCCTCTGTGATCACCCGAGGTCGGGGCCTATTTGTTGCCTCCACAGCCAGTCACCGCAACGGGCCGTCTTGTCGGATGTTGGAACTCCGGCGTCGGGAGAAACACTCCTCAGCGGCTTGGAGTGTCTGGAGCGGCCACTCTCTCCACGGAGACCGTGGCTCCCGATGTCCATAGGCCGCGCTGGTCGGAGCTCCGACTCTGGCCATTTGATTACAAACACGATATGAAAACAAGAAAACCGTAGTGACGCACCAACCACCATGTTACAGAATCACCAAACTATTCACACACTAAATTCCAAACACCTATGTTACAAATATACTGAATCACTTAAACAATGAAGTCCGTCTCTAACACCACCCCGGCGCGGATGTAACCCCGGCAAAGGGTCAAGCATCAGAGCCCGTGTCCACCTGGCCCCGTGACTTGTGGATGGTCAGCTTGGCCAGGCCTAGGGGCAACCCAACCAGGACATCTTTAGCCCTGCCCACTCCCTAGATCCCGTCACCAGTCCTTTGGTCACTGACAGCAGAGTCGCTCCTCCCCCTATTGACCCTAGGTGGAGTGGCGGTGACCCTTGCCCTCCGAACCCCGCTACAAGGGACTGGTGACTCTACCCTCACACGCTGCTCTTGGTCTTGGCGTCCTTCTCCAGGTCGTCCAACAAGGACCTGAGCTGACGCCGGTCATTCCCTTACACCCACTATAAAATGTTCTTGGATGTGGGCAGCGTGGGATTGACTCGTTACACTCTATCCTGGCTGTTCTGTGGCCATATCATCATAATAGCATCCTGTACAAAACACACAGTGCTGGAGTAACTCAGCGGGTCAGGCAGCATCTGTGGAGAACATGGATAGGTGACGTTTCACAGAGTGCTGGAGTAACTCAGTGGGTCAGGCAGCATCTGTGGAGAACATGGATAGGTGACGTTTCACATAGTTCCCTTAAAGTGGTGTCACAGGTAGTCAGGGGGTAGACCGGTAGACAGGTAGAGCAGAGGCATCTAGTAGTGCAGGTATATACTATAGTTCCCTGAAAGTGGCATCAAAGGGAAATAGGCTGGTAACGAAGCCTTTTGGTACATTGGACTTCATCATCAAGGAATTGAGAATATTGAGTTAGGGATGGCACAGTGGCACAGCAACAGAATTGCTGCTTCCCAGCGCAAGTGATCCAGGTTTAATCCTGAACTGGGGTGCTGTCTGTGTGAAGTTTGCACGTTCTCCCTGTGACTGCGTGGAATTTCTCTGGGTGCTCCAGGTTCCTCCCACACCCCAAAGACGTGCGGGTCTATAAATTGCTTCTAGTGTGTAGGGAGTGTAGGGAGTGGATGAGAAAGTGGGATAACATAGAACTAGTGTGAAGGGGTGAGCGATGGTCGGCATGGACTCGGTGGGCTGAAGGGCCTGTTTTCATGCTGCATCTCTAAACTAAAAGTTGGGACATTGTGTTACTGTTGTACAAGATAATGGTGAGACCACATCTGGAGGATTGTGCTCA
>OY740783.1:301026-541026 GCA_963514005.1 Raja brachyura | reverse complement strand
AGGGTGGGGGTGGTGGTGGGGGTGAGAGTGGGGGTGGGGGTGGGGGTGGGGGTGGGGGTGGGGGTGATGGTGAGGGTGAGGGTGGGGGTGGGGGTGAGGGTGAGGGTGAGGGTGGGGGTGGGGGTGGGGGTGAGGAGGGGGAGGAGGGTGAGGAGGGTGGGGGTGAGGGTGAGGGTGGGGGTGGGGGTGAGGAGGGGGAGGAGGGTGAGGAGGGTGAGGGTGAGGGTGGGGGTGGGGGTGGGGTGGGGGTGAGGAGGGTGAGGAGGGTGGGGGTGAGGGTGGGGGTGGGGGTGGGGGTGGGGGTGAGGGTGAGGGTGGGGGTGGGGGTGAGGGTGAGGAGGGGGAGGAGGGTGAGGAGGGTGAGGGTGAGGGTGGGGGTGGGGGTGGGGTGGGGGTGAGGAGGGTGAGGAGGGTGGGGGTGAGGGTGGGGGTGGGGGTGGGGGTGGGGTGGGGGTGAGGAGGGTGAGGAGGGTGAGGGTGGGGGTGGGGTGGGGGTGAGGAGGGTGAGGAGGGTGAGGAGGGTGGGGGTGAGGGTGGGGGTTGGGGTGGGGGTGGGGTGGGGGTGAGGAGGGGGAGGAGGGTGAGGAGGGTGAGGAGGGTGGGGGTTGGGGTGGGGGTGGGGTGGGGGTGAGGAGGGGGAGGAGGGTGAGGAGGGTGGGGGTGAGGGTGAGGGTGGGGGTGGGGGTGAGGAGGGGGAGGAGGGTGAGGAGGGTGAGGGTGAGGGTGGGGGTGGGGGTGGGGTGGGGGTGAGGAGGGTGAGGAGGGTGGGGGTGAGGGTGGGGGTGGGGGTGAGGGTGGGGGTGAGGGTGGGGGTGGGGGTGGGGGTGGGGGAGAGGGGAGCATGATGAACTGCGGGCTCCTGGCACTCGATGTGAGCCCACAAACACATACGGATTCCCAACAGCCTGTGAATCAAATTAAAATAGAGTGCGAATGAAAGGAGGTGTCACAACGCCACAGAGCGCTGACAGAGAACCAAATCTCTGTTGCCATGGCAACTACTTGGGCTGGAAAGCCCTGCTGTTTTGGAATCATCAGGCATTATATGAAGCCAATGCAATAACATTTTTATCAAAAACGCAAGGAGCGTTGGGTCCCATTTACTGGTTTATTCCTGATCTTCTGCTGATCTGCATTTGACAGCTCCTTTCTCCCCAGATATGGGTTTGGTTCTAAAATAATTTGAAGGTTGCATTTAGCTGCACATGTGTTTGTGGTGGAATAAATATTGGTCATTGATGCGGCTGTGTTTGTGGCCACATTGTACGAGCAGGGTTGGGGTTCCGTGCAAGTCTGGCACTCCTCCTCACCACAGCTGAAGCTGGGACAAGGAATCATTTGTAGGCAGGCTGGGGCTGGGGCTGGGGCTGGGGCTGGGGCTGGGGCTGGGGCTGGGGCTGGGGCTGGGGCTGGGGCTGGGGCTGGGGCTGGGGCTGGGGCTGGGGCTGGGGCTGGGGTTGGGACTGGGGCTGGGGCTGGGGCTGGGGCTGGGGCTGGGGCTGGGGCTGGGGCTGGGGCTGGGGCTGGGGCTGGGGCTGGAGCTGGAGCTGGGGCTGGGGCTGGGGCTGGGGCTGCGGCTGGGGCTGCGGCTGGGGCTGCGGCTGGGGCTGCGGCTGGGGCTGGGGCTGGGGCTGCGGCTGGGGCTGGGGCTGGGGCTGGGGCTGGGGCTGGGGTTGGGGTTGGGGCTGGGGCTGGGGCTGGGGCTGGGGCTGGGGCTGGGGCTGGGGCTGGGGCTGGGGCTGGGGTTGGGGTTGGGGCTGGGGCTGGGGCTGGGGCTGGGGCTGGGGCTGGGGCTGGGGCTGGGGCTGGGGCTGGGGCTGGGGCTGAGGCTGGGGCTGAGGCTGGGGCTGGGGCTGGGGCTGGGGCTGGGGCTGGGGCTGGGGCTGGGGCTGGGGCTGGGGCTGGGGCTGGGGCTGGGGCTGGGGTTGGGGCTGGGGCTGGGGCTGGGGCTGGGGCTGGGGCTGGGGTGACAGCAGAGGTGTCAACGTTTCTTGTGTGTTGGGAGCGTCTCCTTGCCTTGGCACCGCCACACCAAGTGTGATTGTGGCAGCTAGGCTCAGCATTCAGAGCAACGTCAGCTGGGGCTTAACACCTGTTTATTTCTGGAGAAAGTCAGCCGGGTGAGGCGGCATCTAAGGAGCGAAGGAAATAGGTGAAGAAGGGTCTCGACCCGAAACGTCGCCTATTCCATCGCTCCATAGATGCTGCCTCACCCGCTGAGTTTCTCCAGCGTTTTTGTCTACCTTCGATTTCTCCAGCTCCTGCACCTGTTTATTTCTTCTTCTTTCCAAATATTTCACCCACCGAGTCCGTGCTGACCAGCGAGCCCCGCACACCAACACTATCCTACACGCTAGGGACAATTTACAATCTTCACTGAAGCCAATTATCCTGCAAACCTGCACGTCTTTGGAGTATTGGAGGAAACCGGAGCACCCGGAGAAAACCCACGCAGGTCACGTGGAGAACGTACAAACTCCGTACAGACAGCGCCCGTAGTCAGGATTGAACCCAGGTCTCTGGTGCTGTGAGGCAGCAACTCTACCGCTGCGCCACCGTGCCACCCCATACATACCATGTACTGTACATACATATTGTGGAACAGCAACATCACCTCACCATCAACAAAATAATTCTGCTTTGGTCATAAGTTCATAAGGGATAGGAGTAGAATTAGGCCATTCGGCCCATCAAGTCTACTCTGCCATTCAATCATGGCTGATCTAACTCTCCCTCTGAACCCCATTCTCCTGCCTTCTCCCCATAACCCCCGACACCCGCACTAATCAACAATCTATCTATCTCTGCCTTAAAAATATCCATTGACTTGGCCTCCACAGCCATCTGATGCAATGAATTCCACAGATTCACCACCCGCTGACTAAAGAAATTCCTCCTCATCTCCTTCCTGAAGGATCCTCCCTTTAATTCTGAGGCTGTGCCTTCTGGTCCTAGACTCTCCCACTAGTGGAAACATCCTGTCCCCATCCACTCTCTCCACTCCATTGGGAGAGTGTTGAGCAGCCTCTGAGTCAATGGGCTGGTCCATGTTCAGGGATCCCACAGCTAACCTGAATGCGTACACTACTGCCATGACCGGCTTCATCGGCAAGAACGTGGACGACTGTGTGCCGATCAAGTCAATCCGGGTGTTGTCCAACCGGAAACCGTGGATGAGCCGCAAGGGACATTGACAGGTTAAGGACACGTCTGCTGCATACGTCAAACCATCCCAAGCGGCACAAGAAGGCCCACTACGATCTCCGCTAAGCCATCAAGGATGCCAAGTGACATCACTCAGACACACAGAGAATGTGTAGGATAGTGTTAGTCTGCGGGGATCGCTGGTCGGCACGGACTGGGTGGGCTTTAAGGCCTGTTACTTTTTCTCACAGAGAGTGGTGAGTCTGTGGAATTCTCTGCCTCAGACGGCGGTGGAGGCCGGTTCTCTGGATGCTTTCAAGAGAGAGCTAGATAGGGCTCTTAAAGATAGCGGAGTCAGGGGATATGGGGAGAAGGCAGGAACGGGGTACAGATTGGGGATGATCAGCCATGATCACATTGAATGGCGGTGCTGGCTCGAAGGGCCGAATGGCCTCCTCCTGCACCTATTGGCTAATGTCTATCGTCTATTGTTGCCGCGCTAAACTAAACTGTCAGTGGCCACCCCTGGGTGGGAGTTGCAGTGAGATTAGTTGACCCTTGGGTGCTGATCACTGTGGAGGGTGTGTGGGTGGGGTGGGGGCAGGATGAGCACTGATCGGACTCCAGTATCTACACTGTGCCTCACTCACTCCTGAACACAGGCAATGCTTTTAGTCTAGATTCAGCGCAGGAACAGGCCCTTCAGCCCACCGAGTCCGTGCTGACCAGCGATCCCCGCACACTAGCACTATCCTACTCACACTAGGGATAAGTTACAATCTTTCCAGCCAATTAACCTACAAACCTGCACGTCTTTGGAGTGGGGAGGAAACCGGAGCATCCGGAAACAACCCACACGGTCACAGGGAGAACGTACAAACTCCACACAGACAGCACCTGTAGTCGGTATTGAACACGGGACTCCGACGCTGTGAGGCAGCAACTCTACCGCTGCGAGCCTGTTGGCCTCTCGTCTCTCGTGGACCAGACACTGATCAAAGCTGGAGCAGATACTTGCCAAAGTCGACCATTCATCATGAATGTACACGACGTCTCCCCTTGCTTGCCCAACCTCCACTGATGGAGGCAGAGGTTCCCAAGTTGTTAACATTCATATTGCAAGGGACTACACCAGACTTTAATGGCACCAACATTTCTCACAGGGGCTGTGATGAACCGTGGATGAGGAAGTGCCGGTACGCACTGAGGTGATGGTGCCCTCTCAACCCCTCGTCATGGACACTGCTCGGCTGCAGAGATTGATGGAACTTTAAATGGGAGACTCCGCACATGAAAACCACCATTAACACAGCAAGCAACATGCAACGTACTGGTCTCGACCCAAAACCTCACCCATTCCTTCTCTCCAGAGATGCTGCCTGTCCCGCTGAGTCACTCCAGCTTTTTGTGTCTACCTTCAGTTTAAAGCAGCATCTGCAGTTCCTTCCTGCACATTTCGTATGCAACAAGGGGGTGGGAGATTGCAACCTTCACGTGGTCCATCCTGTTTCAACTAATGCAATCAACCCGGCGTGCACAACCAAATAACATCAAATAGAACAAGTTGTCCGACAACTTTAGGCTGTGCACGCCATACGCAAGACGAGGATGCAACAAGGTAGTACTGAAGTAAGTTACTGCAGCTGCAAGATTGATCAAGGATAGTCCATGCCTGGAAACTAACTGCCTACTTGGTGAGGGTGGACAAAAATGCTGGAGAAACTCAGCGGGTGAGGCAGCATCTATGGTGCGATGGAAATAGGTGACGTTTCGGGTCAAAACCCTTCTTCAAATGTTTGCCTGCTTGGTGAGAATATGTGTAAAATATCTTCACAGCCACATTGAACAAATTCCAACAATAATACTGTCATTTGCTTCAAAGGCGTTTTCTTCATCAGCCTTCCTTACTTTCAGAGTCACGGAGTCATTGAGAAACCAAACAGACCCTTTGTCCAAAAGCTCGTTTCGTTTAGTTCAGCGGTTTCAAGGGTCTTTTATTGCCAGGTTCACCAATTAAGGTGCCACTTAAATTACCATACAGCCGATACAGACCATACGTCTGAAGAAGGGTCTCGACCCGAAACGTCTCCTATCTCCTTCGCCCCTTAGATGCTGCTGCACCCGCTGAGTTTCTCCAGCCTTTTGTGTTCCCTCGATTCTCCAGCATCTGCAGTTCCTTCTTTAACACCATACAGCCATATGTAACAAGACACCCAACTACATAAAGGTTAATGTAAACATCCACCACAGTGGATTCCCCACATTCCACACTGTGATGGAAGGTCCAATCTTCTTCCTCTTTATTCTCCTGCCATCCATTGGGGCGATCGAAACTCCCGCAGCCGGCCATCGAAGTTTCTGCGGCTTGGAGCTCCCAAAGTCGGTCTCTAACAAGAAACCGCGTGACGTAAGACCGCAGGCACCCATAGTTGGAGGTCGATCCCTGGCAAAGGGACCAATAGACAACAGGTGCAGGAGGAGGCCATTCGTCCCTTCGAGCCAGCACCATCAGTCAATGTGATCATGGCTGATCATCCACAATCAGTACCCCGTTCCTGCCTTCTCCCCATATCCCCTGACTCCACTATTTTTAAGAGCCCTATCTAGCTCTGTCTTGAAAGCATCCAGAGAACCGGCCTCCACCGCCCCCTGTGCAACGTAATTTCGTTTGGAACTGCATATATCAATGTATTTCTAAATGACAATAAAGTTTGTTTGACTTTGACTTTTGACTTTGACACCGCCCCCTGTGGCAGAGAATTCCACAGACTCGCCACTCTCTGTGTGAAAAAGTGTTTCCTCATCTCCACGATGGTAAGTCCGCAGGCTCTCAAAATCGGTCTCCAGTAAAGACCGCAGTGTGGACGGAGAGACGATACGGAAAAAATTGCATTTCTGTCGAGGTAAGAGATTAGACAAAGTTTCCCCCACCCTCCCCCCTCCACCTAAAACAAGCTAAAGAAGACTAAAAACATACATTTGACACATACTATTAAAACCCATGAAGGAAGGGACAGACAGACTGTTGGCGAGGCAGCCATTGCTTTAACTCACATGTACCGAGGCTTTCGACCGCGTGCTAACCAGTCAGCGGAAAGACAACACAAGATTACAATCCACCATCCACAGTGTACAGATACATAAGTTAATAAGTTCTAGGAACAGAATTGGGCCATTCAGCCCATCAAGTCTCCTCCACCATTCAATCATACCTGATCTATCTTTTCCTCTCAATCCCATTCTCCTGCCCTCGCCCCATAACCCCATTTAGAAAATAGTATCTGCCTTTATTTACACTTTGCTGCACCATATTCCATCTGCCACTTCTCCGCCCACTCTCACAACCTGTCCACGTCCTTCTGCAGAGTCCCTGCTTTCTCTACATTACCTGCCCCTCCACCTACTTTTGTATCATTGGTAAACTTGGCCACAAAGCCTTCCATCCCTTCGTCCCAATCATTAATGTACAAGGTGAAGAGTAGTGGCCCCAACACCGAGCCCTGTGGAACTCCGCTAGTCACTGGCAGCCAACTAGAAGACGCCCCCTCTATTGCCACTCTTGGCCTTCTGCCATCCAGCCAACCTGCTATCCACACAAGTATCTGCCCTTTGGTACCATGAGCTTTCACCTTCCTCAGCAGCCTAACATGCGGCAGCTGTGGTGATGAAATGCTTTGAGAGGTTTACGACTCATATCAACTCCTACCTCAACTCCTACCGTCCTCGCTGTCCACGGGCACCCTGGGGGATTTCCGGGACCGCTGAGCACCGCGAGGGGTTGAATGTATCCTGGACAAGCAGTGTAACGTAGTTGTATAATAGTTTATTTAGTATATTTGTTTGTTGCGCATTATGGTGGCGGCTTCTGTTTTGTTTTATTGTATTGTAAATATTATTGTAAATAGTTGAATACATTTCTTGATTAAAAAAAAAAGCTGGTTACCAAGCTCACGGAACTGGGTCTCTGCGCATCCCTCTGCAATTGGATCCTCGACTTCCTCTTCCACAGACCACAGTCTGTTCGAATTGGCAGAACTACTTCATCCTCAATGATAATCAGCATGGGAGCACCTCAAGGCTGTGTGCTCAGCCCCCTGCTGTACTCACTCTATACTCATGACTGTGTAGCCGGACAATAGAATAAGTCAAGTGCCTTCACTATAACAGCGTCTGAATGTTGACCGTTCTCCCAGAGAGAGTGTTTGAAGCAGATAGCTTGGGCAAATGTATGAGTGGGGAGAGAATGTGGAGTGGAGGGAGGGAGGGAGGGAGGGACGATGAGATGGGAGGAATCCAGCAACAAGCATCTGTCAGGCCTCATGGCTCATCGTTAAATCTCTACTCGTAGTTCCACAAGAACGGTCACTGTGAAGTGAAACGAGTGTAAACGTCAATCGCACACACACACACACACACACACACACACACACACACACACATGCACACACACACACACGTACATGCTGACACACACACACACACACACACGTACACGCACTCACACGTACACGCAGGCACACACACACGCGTACACGAACTCACACGTACACACAGACACACACACACACAGGTACACGCAGGCACACACACACACACGTACGCACATGCACTCACACGTACACGCACGCACACGCACACATACGTATATGCACACACACACGTACGCATACACACAAGCACACACACATGTACACACAAAACACACACATACACACGTACACGATCGTGGCACACGCACGCGCACACACATGCACACACACACGCACGCACATGCACACACACACACACACACACACACACACGCACACACACACACACACACACACACACACATACACACACGCGTACACGCAGGCCCACACACACACACACACACACATGCATTCACACATATACACTCACATGCACACAGGCAGTTACACACACACACACAGCCATGTGCATACACACACGTGCACACACACTCACACAGGCACACAGACAGATACACATACACTTGTTCTAGTTCCTGCCTCAACTACTGTTAGCTCCACAACAACACCCAACTTTTGCTGGAGAGCTTCCACATCTGCTGTCCGTGCAGCTAATCTCCGTAATACATATAAAAGCAATCTCATCTATTTCTCACTGCGCTGCCATCTCATCTGCCTTGTTATCGTAGTGCTGGCAGCTTTGTAAAGAGCCGCAGGCGTTGATTCCTGCCCTGTGTTACTTCAGGTTCAGCTCGTGCCAAGTACTTTGTCTCACGTTCTCTCCTCATCCTGATGCGCTGATGTTCTTTATGCAACGAGCCAGCTAAACCCAACACTTATATTTATGAACCTTCTGTCACTAATTAGATTAAAGGCCTGTCTATAACTTGTATCATGTGAATTGTCAGGATACCGATCTCTGCCCGCTGCAAGTTAACCCTTTGATCCCAGTGACCCAGGGCACAGTTGTGGTCACAGGCTGACCACAGCTCGTCTGACAATGTAATCAATGTAATGGAAACACGCAGTGCTGGAGTAACTCAGCGGGTCAGGCAGCATCTGTGGAGAACATGGATAGGTGACGTTTCACAGAGTGCTGGAGTAACTCAGCGGGTCAGGCAGCATCTGTGGAGAACATGGATAGGTGACGTTTCACAGAGTGCTGGAGTAACTCAGCGGGTCAGGCAGCATCTGTGGAGAACATGGATAGGTGACGTTTCACAGAGTGCTGGAGTAACTCAGCGGGTCAGGCAGCATCTGTGGAGAACATGGATAGGTGACGTTTCACACAGTGCTGGAGTAACTCAGCAGGTCAGGCAGCGTCTGTGGAGAACATGGATAGGTGACGTTTCACAGAGTGCTGGAGTAACTCAGCAGGTCAGGCAGCGTCTGTGGAGAACACGGATAGGTGACACAATGGGTGTAACTGACTCCTGAAACATTGCGTCCATGTAGGAGTAAACGGGTCCTTTTCAGAACGGCAGGCAGTGACTAGTGGGGTGCCGCAAGGCTCAGTGTTGGGACCCCAGCTATTTACAATATATATTAATGATCTGGACGAGGAAATTGAATGCAATATCTCCAAGTTTGCGGATGACACTAAGCTGGGGGGCAGTGTTAGCTGTGAGGAGGATGCTAGGAGACTGCAAGGTGACTTGGATAGGTTGGGTGAGTGGGAAAATGCATGGCAGATGCAGTATAATGTGGATAAATGTGAGGTTATCCACTTTGGTGGCAAAAACAAGAGGGTAGATTATTATCTGAATGGTGGCCGATTAGGAAAAGGGGAGATGCAGCGCGACCTGGGTGTCATGGTACACCAGTCATTGAAAGTAGGCATGCAGGTGCAGCAGGCAGTGAAGAAAGCGAATGGTATGTTAGCATTCATAGCAAAAGGATTTGAGTGCAAGAGCCAGGAGGTTCTACTGCAGTTGTACAGGGTTTTGGTGAGGCCACACCTGGAGTATTGCGTACAGTTTTGGTTTCCTAATCTGAGGAAAGACATTCTTGCCATAGAGGGAGTACAGAGAAGGTTCACCAGACTGATTCCTGGGATGGCAGGACCTCCATATGAAGAAAGACTGGATAGACTCGGCTTGTACTCGCTGGAATTTAGGAGATTGAGGGGGATCTTATAGAGGCTTACAAAATTCTTAAGGGGTTGGACAGGCTAGATGCAGGAAGATTGTTCCCGATGTTGGGGAGGTCCAGAACAAGGGGTCACAGTTTAAGGATAAGGGGGAAGTCCTTTAGGACCGAGATGAGATGATTTTTTTTCACACAGAGAGTGGTGAATCTGTGGAATTCTCTGCCACAGAAGGTAGTTGAGGCCAGTTCATTGGCTATATTTAAGAGGGCGTTAGATGTGGCACTTGTGGCTAAAGGGATCAGGGGGTATGGAGAGAAGGCAGGTACGGGATACTGAGTTGGATGATCAGCCATGATCATATTGAATGGCGGTGCAGGCTCGAAATGCTGAATGGCCTAATTCTGCACCTAATTTCTATGTTTCTATGTAACAAAAGCTTTTCACTGTACCTCTGTACATGTGACAAAAAATAAACTATTTGGATCTCAATATTTGACCTGCTGAGTTACTCCAGCACTCTGTGAAATGTCACCTATCCATGTTCTCCACAGATGCTGCCTGACCCGCTGAGTTACTCCAGCACTCTGTGAAACGTCACCTATCCATGTTCTCCACAGATGCTGCCTGACCCGCTGAGTTACTCCAGCACTCTGTGAAACGTCACCTATCCATGTTCTCCACAGATGCTGCCTGACCCGCTGAGTTACTCCAGCACTCAGTGAATGAAAGCAAATGGCATGCTGGCCTCCATAACAAGAGGAGTTGAGTTATACCTGGAGTATTGTGTGCAGTTTTGGTCCCCTAATTTGAGGAAGGACATTCTTGCTATTGAAGGAATGCAGCGTAGGTTTACAGGGTTAATTCCCGTGATGGCGGGACTGTCATATGCTGAGAGAATGGAGTGGCTGGGCTTGTAAACTGGAGTTTAGAAGGATGAGACGGGGACTCACTGAAATGTATAAGATTTTTAAGGGTTTGGACACGTTAGGGGCAAGAAACATGTTCCTGATGTTGGGGGAGTCCAGAACCAGGGGCCACACTTTAAGAATAAGGAGTAAGCCATTTAGAACAGAGATGGGGAAACGCTTTTTCTCACAGAGAGTGGTGAGTCTGTGGAATTTTCTGCCTCAGAGAGCGGTCGAGGACAGTTCTCTGGATACTTTCAGGAGCGAGCTGGATAGGGTTCTTTAAGATAGCAGAGTCAGGGGATATGGGGAGAAGGCAGCAACGGGGTACTGATTGGGGATGATCAGCCATGATCACATTGAATGGTGGTGCTAGCTCGAAGGGCCGAATGGCCTACTCCTGCACCTATTGTCTATTGTCTAGTTTTTAAACCATAGAGTGTTGAACTGTTGTCAGGAGTCTGCATTGGGAGGTTGGGGTTGACCATCAGAAGCTGGCCACCTGCCGATGTAGAAATCTTGCCAAAGATTCCCTCTTGCCTGTTGACCTTCACAAAGGCAGGGCTCTGCGGAGTGTTGTAGAGCAGAGGGATCTCGGAGTACAGGTACAGAGTAATGAGTTGAGTACAGATGTTGGGAGGTCATGTTTCAGTTGTACAAGACATAGAAACATAGAACATAGAAAATAGCTGCATGAATAGGCTATTCGGCCCTTCGAGCCAGCACCACTATTCAATATGATCATGGCTGATCATCCACAATCAGTACCCTGTTCCTGCTTTTTCCCCATTTCCCTTGATTCCTTTAGCCCTAAGAGCTAAATCTAACTCTCTTTTGTATACATCCAGTGAGTTGGCCTCCACTGCCTTCTGTGGCAGAGAATTCCACAGATTCACAACTCTCTGGGTGAAAACGTTTCTCCTCATCTCAGTCCTAAATGGCTGACCCCTTATTCTTAAACTGTGAGCCCTGGTTCTGGACTTCCCCAACATCGGGAACATGTTTCCTGCATCTAGCCTGTCGAATCACTTAAGAATTGTGTATGTTTCTATAAGAACTTGAACTTGAAGTTCCCCTCTCATTCTTCTAAATTCCAGTGAATACAAGCCCAGATGCTCTATTCTTTCATTTTATGTCAGTCCCGCCTTCCCAGGAATTAACCTGGTGAACCTACGCGGCACTCCCTCAATAGCAAGAATGTCCTTCCTCAAATTAGGAAACCAAAATGGCACACAATACTCCAGGTGTGGTCTCACCAGGCGGGGGGCAGTCAGAACCATTCATTCATACATACAGTGCCCTCCATAATGTTTGGGACAAAGACCCATCATTTATTTATTTGCCTCTGTACTCCACAATTTGAGATTTGTAATAGAAAAAAAAATCACATGTGATTAAAGTGCACATTGTCAGAAATGTTTAAAGGCCATTTTAATACATTTTGATTTCACCATGTAGAAATTACAGCTGTGTTTATACACAGTCCCCCCATTTCAGGGCACCATAATGTTTGGGACACATGGCTTCACAGGTGTTTGTAATTGCTCAGGTGTGTTCAATTGCCTCCTTAATGCAGGTATAAGAGAGCTCGCAGCACCCAGTCTTTCCATCACATTTGGAAACTTTTATTGCTGTTTATCAACATGAGGAACAAAGTTGTGCCAATGAAAGTCAAAGAAGCCATTATGAGACTGAAAAACAAGAATAAAACTGTTAGAGACATCAGCCAAACCTTAGGCTTACCAGAATCAACTGTTTGGAACATCATTAAGAAGAAAGAGAGCACTGGTGAGCTTACTAATCGCAAAAGGACTGGCAGGCCAAGGAAGACCTCCACAGCTGATGGCAAAATAATTCTCTCTATAATATAGAAAAATCCCCAAACACCTGTCCGACAGATCAGAAACACTCTTCAGGAGTCAGGTGTGGATTTGTTAATGACCACTGTCCGCAGAAGACTTCATGAACAGAAATACAGAGGCTACACTGCAAGATGCAAACACTGGTTGGCCGCAGAAATAGGTTGGCCATGTTACAGTTTGCTAAGAAGTACTTAAAAGAGCAACCACAGTTCTGGAAAAAGGTCTTGTGGACAGATGTGACGAAGATTAACTTATATCAGAGTGATGGCAAGAGCAAAGTATGGAGGAGAGAAGGAACTGCCCAAGATCCAAAGCTTACCACCTCATCTGTGAAACACGGTGGTGGGGGTGTTATGGCCTGGGCATGTATGGCTGCTGAAGGTACTGGCTCACTTATCTTCATTGATGATACAACTGCTGATGGTAGTAGCATAATGAATTTTGAAGTGTATAGACACATCCTATCTGCTCAAGTTCAAACAAATGCCTCAAAACTCATTGGCCGGCGGTTCATTTGATAGCAAGACAATGATCCCAAACATACTGCTAAAGCAACAATGGAGTTTTTCAAAGCTGAAAAATTGTCAATTATTGAGTGGCCAAGTCAATCACCCGATCTGAACCCAAATGAGCTTGCCTTTTATATGCTGAAGAGAAAACTGAAGGGGACTAGCCCCCAAAACATGCATAAGCTAAAGATGGCTGCAATACAGGCCTGGCAGAGCAAACCCAGCAACTGGTGATGTCCATGAATCGCAGACTTCAAGCAGTCATTGCATGCAAAGGATATGCAACAAAATACTAAACATGACTACTTTCATTTACATGACATTGCTGTGTCCCAAACATGATGGTGCCCTGAAATGGGGGACTATGTATAAACACTGGTGTAATTTCTACATGGTGAAACCAAAATGTATAAAAATACCCTTTATTAAAATCTGACAATGGGCACTTTAACCACATGATTATTTTTGTATTACAAATCTCAAATTGTGGAGTTCCAAGGCAAATAAATAAATGATGGGTCTTTGTCCCAAACATTATGGAGGGTACTGTAGGAGCAAGGAGGTCCTACTGCAGATGTATAGGGAGACCAAACCTGGAGTATTGTGTGCAATTTGTGTCTCCTAAGTTTAGGAAGGACATTCTTGCTATTGGGGGAGTGCAGCGTAGGTTCACCAGGGGATGGCGGGACTGACATATGATGAAAGAATGGGTCGACTGGGCTTGTATTCACTGGAATTTAGAAGGATGAGAGGAGATCTTATGGAAGCATATACAATTCTTAATGATTGGACAGGCTAGATGCAGGAAAAATGTTCCTGATGTTGGGAGAGTCCAGAACCAGGGGTCACAGTTTAAGAGTAAGGGGTCAGCCATTTAGGACTGAAATGAGGAAAACCATCTTCACCCAGAGAGTTGTGAATCTGTTGAATTCTCTGCTACAGAGGGCAGTGGAGCCAATTCACTGGATGGTTTCAAGAGAGAGTTGGATTTAACTCTTTGGGGTAACGGAGTCAAGGGATATGGGGAGAAGGCAGGAACGGGGTACTGAATATGGATGATCAGCCATGATCATATTGAATGACTGTGCTGGCTCGAAGGGCCGAATGACCGCCTCCTGCACCTATTTGTCTATGTTTCTCTCCCCTCCCCCTCCCCCACGGGTGTCTGTATCGCAGCCCCCGCGCGTTGTCATCACTGTCTCCTTCTCCGTGCAGGAGGTTGTGAAGTTCCTGTGGTCGCTGAACCCAGCCAGTTCCACTGATGCTCTGTAGCCGAGACAATGGTCAGCGCTGAGAGGGAGCGTGAATGAAATTGGACTTGACAAGCAATCTGCAGGCGGACACGAGGAGAGACACAGAGAGGCAGAGAGGCAGAGAGGGAGAGAGGCAGCGAGCGAGTACACGCCACGCCGGGACCTGTCCACGCCACCAACCTCTCTCTCCGCGACCTCTCCCCGTGCTTGTGTGTCAAGCTTTTGTGTGAATCGCTGCAGCGGCGGCTGTGGGACAGCGAGTGAGTGAGCGATGGAGGAGACCATGGATGAAGGACAGAGCCAGAGAGGTATTGTACACATTTTCACCATGTCAGCGGGGCTCGGCACTGAAACACACGCCTTTATTACTCAGTCCGCGCTGTGATTTTGTACTGATCGCTGCTCCCGCCCTGGGAGCGAAGCCGTGTCCGTGTGTGTGTGTGTGTGTGTCCGTGTGTGTCCGTGTATGTGTGTGTCCGTGTGTGTGTGTCTGTCTGTGTGTCCGTGTGTGTGCAGGACAGTGTAGGCATGTGTGGGCGCATGTAGAGCACATTCATGTCCATTGTGTGTGGGTGCGTGCACAGACAGCGCATACTGTATGTGGGCGCGGGTACTGTACATACATGTACACGTGTGGGCGCGGGTACTGTACATACATGTACATGTGTGGGCGAGGAGAGCGGTGAGTGGGATTGTTTGTGTGTGTGTAGGAGTGGTTTGTGTGGGTGTGTGAGTGTAGGTATGTGTGTGTGTGTGTGTGTGGGGTGGGTGTATATGTGTGTGTGTGTGTGTGTGAGTGTGTTGCCATTACGGAGATGTGTAATTGATCCACTAAGGGCACCGATAGTTGGACCGACAGACAGACAGACAGATCTTGCCGCTGGCCGCTGGCTGCATCTTCCAGTGCCCCCGTGATGTGCTTGTGTTGCCATCCCCAGTGTTGCCACCTGCACATATCAGCAGCATCTCTCACCCTGTATCCCACAGCGTTGATATGACATCCCTGCACACAGCCCTGCCCAGGTCGGTCACTCCCTCAACACACTCACATGCAAGTATATGTATCAAGCATCACACACTCACACTCACAGAGGCACACACCCACACACTGCCACACTCGTACACACTCACAGAGACACACACTCACACTCACAGAGGCACACACACACACCACGCACACACTCGTACACACTCACAGAGACACACACTCACACTCACAGAGGCACACACCCACACACTGCCACACTCGTACACACTCACAGAGACACACACACACACACCACGCACACACTGTCCACACGGACACCTGGGCATTGCATGTGTGTACCTGACCGAGTAGTTCATGCATATGTAGATCTACATACAAGTATATGTATCCAGCATCACGCGTACACACTCACAGAGACACACACGTACACACTCACAGAGATACACACGTACACACTCACAGAGAGACACACCCACACTCTCACACTGCCACACTCATACACACTCACAGAGACACACACCCACACACACCCTGTCCCACACTGTCACACTCGTACATATTCACAGAGAGAGACACACACACACACACCCACACTCTCACACTGCCACACTCATACACACTCACAGAGACACACACACACACACACACACACGCACACACACGCATGTGAGTATTTATATCAATTTATGATACAACAATTTTCCAAATCAGCTGGTGTGTGTTTGCTACTTTGTATCAATCTATCCCTGCACCGTATCTCATTCTTAGAATTGAAGTTGTCGTTTGGGTGAGCAGAGGCGGCTGGACATTGGGCAGATGGACATTGGGCAGATGGACATTGGGCAGATGGACATTGGGCAGATGGACATTGGGGAGATGGACATTGGGCAGATGGACATTGGGCAGATGGACATTGGGGAGATGGACATTGGGCAGATGGACATTGGGGAGATGGACATTGGGCAGATGGACATTGGGGGACGAGCTGTTCCGGGCACCATTCCAGTCTCTCTGTTGCAGAACAGGTCGACACCTCACCGTCCAGGTTCATCTCCTTCACACACTCTGCGCTTTGACCAGGTCTGGTCTTGTGGCGGCTGGGGCTGGTCTGGTCTGGTCTGGGAGTGGTCTGGGTCTGGTCTGTGTGGTCTGGGTCTGGTCTAGGAGTGGTCTGGTCTGGTCTGGGAGTGGTCTGGTCTGGGAGTGGTCTGGTCTGGTCTGGTCTGGTCTGGTCTGGGCAGCCGGGGTTGGTCCGGTCTGGTCTGGGAGTGGTGTGGTCCGGTCTGGGAGTGGTCTGGTCTGGGTCTGGGTCTGGTGTGGGTCTGGTCTGGTGTGGGTCTGGTGTGGGTCTGGGAGTAGTCTGGTCTGGGTCTGGTCTGGGTCTGGTCTGGGTCTGGAAGTGGTCTGGCGTGGGTCTGGTCTGGGTCTGGTCTGGGTCTGGTCTGGGTCTGGTCTGGGTCTGGGTCTGGGTCTGGTCTGGGTCTGGGTCTGGTCTGGGTCTGGTCTGAGTCTGGGAGTGGTCTGGGTCCGGTCTGGGTCTGGTGTGCGTCTGGTCTGGGTCTGGGAGTGGTTTGGTGTGGGTCTGGTGTTGGTCTGGGTCTGGTCTGGTGTGGGTCTGGTCTGGTCTCGGGTGTGTGGCCGGGAGCTACTTGTACACAAGGCAGGACACGAGAGATCGCCGCTGCAGCAGCTGCTGCCATTTTGAGTCGGGGTCGGATATAAATTTGTAGTCATTTTGTTTAAAACGCGTGTAAATATATATTGATTTAATGTGAGCGGACACCGGATGCGAGAGCTTGTTGCTATCCATCATCTATCCAGCCAACCGCTGCTGCTCCCGCCCATTACACGCGGCAGAAAAGAAAAATGGGTTTCATAAAACACATGAATTATCTTGACATGTGCGTCTGTCCCGCGTCAAGGGTGAATTAAAGTGGAGCAGCTGTCAGTCAGGTCTGTGTATGTGGCAGCCTTCCTTCAATGGGTCCCCATTGTTTACAGGGCAGTGTTAGTCTGACAGGATTTACTCATTAGTGGCTTGGGAAGGGACAGGGTATGTGAAGGGTGAGACCTTTCACATACCTAAAGAAGCTTTTACTATCCTGCTTTATATTCTTGGCTAGCTTACCTTCGTACCTCATCTTTTCTCCCCGTATTGCCTTTTTAGTTATCTTCTGTTGTTCTTTAAACATTACCCAATCCTCTTGCTTCCCCGCTCATCTTTGCTACGTTGTATTTCTTCTCTTTAATTTTTATACTGTCCCTGACGTCCCTTGTCAGCCACGGTCGTCCCTTTCACCCCTTGGAATCTTTCTTCCTCCTAGGAATGAACTGATCCTGCACCTTCTGTATTATTCCTAGAAACACCTGCCATTGTTGTTCCACTGTCATCCCTGCTAGTGTATCTTTCCAGTCAACTTTGGCCAGCTCCTCCCTCATGGCCCCATAGTCCCCTTTATTCAACTGCAACACTGACACCTCCGATCTACCCTTCTCCCTCTCCAATTGTAGATTAAACCCGACCATGTTATGGTCACTGCCTCCTAATGGCTCATTAACCTCGAGGTCCTTTATCAAATCCGGTTCATTACATAACACTAATTCCAGAATTGCCTTCTCCCTGGTAGGCTCCAATACAAGCTGTTCAAAGAATCCATCATGAAGGCACTCTACAAAGTCCCTTTCTTGGGGTCCAGTACCAACCTGATTTCCCCAGTCTACCTGCATGTTGAAATCTCCCATAACCACCACAGCATTACCTTTACTACATGCCAATTTTAACTCCCGATTCAACTTGCACCCTATGTCCAGGCTACTGTTTGGGGGCCTGTAGATTAGTCCCATTAGGGTCTTTTTACCCTTACAATTCCTTAGTTCTATCCATACTGACTCCACGTCTCCTGTATCAATGTCACCCCTTGCAAGGGACTGAATTTCATTCCTCACCAACAGGGCAATCTCACCCCCTCTGCCCACCTGTCTGTCTTTTTGTTAGGACGTATACCCTTAGATATTCAGTTCCCAGCCCTGGCCCTCTTGCAGCCATGTCTCAGTAATTCCCACAACATCATACTTGCCAGTTTCTATTTGCCAGCACCGCCATTCAATGTGATCATGGCTGATCATTCACAATCAGTACCCCGTTCCTGCCTTCTCCCCATATGATAGGTGGTGATCTAATAATGATCCGTTCTACATTGTCCTTGATCATCGTCCCCTTTAATCTCTCGTTTTCACACTTTACCCTTCCTTATCTCTGTCTCCCTCTCCCCTGACTCTCAGTCTGAAGAAGGGTCTCGACCTGAATCGTTATCCATTCCTTCTCTCCAGAGATGCTGCCTGTCCCGTTGAGTTACTCCAGCATTTTGTGTCCACCTTCGTCTAACATACATTAGTGCTCTGATTCGATCTTTGTTCTGTTACAACAGCAGGTTAAATTCATCAAATACTCATCTAACATGTTCCAGAGAATATGTTTAAATTCCCCATGAACCTTTCCATTATCACTGAACTTGCTAAGTGTTTATTTAATAAAATCAATCATTCATTTTCACCCAAACTCTACACTGAGGTTGTGTTTTTGATGGGATGTAAATGAGACAAAGTTGGATTAAGAACACGGCATGAACACTAGATCAAAGACCAACATGACAAGTGGTTTAGAATGAATAGTCTAGAGTTAAAGCCTTGTTTAGCAGTGGTGACCAGAAACTGCTGGATCGCTGGCTCACATTTGCCCGCTTCATGGAGGAGGTGTTATCCTGAACTGTTCTTCCCTGTGTGTGACTCCAGGCACAGTCACCGTGTGCGTGTGTGTCCGTGTGCGTGTGTGTCCGTGTGCGTGTGTGTCCGTGTGCGTGTGTCCGTGTGCGTGTGTCCGTGTGCGTGTGTCCGTGTGCGTGTGTCCGTGTGCGTGTGTCCGTGTGCGTGTGTCCGTGTGTGTGTGCGTGTGTCCGTGTGTGTGTGCGTGTGTCCGTGTCCGTGTGCGTGTGTCCGTGTGCGTGTGTCCTTGTGTGTGTGCGTGTGTCCGTGTGCGTGTGTCCGTGTGCGTGTGTCCGTGTGCGTGTGTCCGTGTGCGTGTGTCCGTGTGCGTGTGTCCGTGTGCGTGTGTCCGTGTGCGTGTGTCCGTGTGCGTGTGTCCGTGTGCGTGTGTCCGTGTGTCCGTGTGCGTGTGTCCGTGTGCGTGTGTCCGTGTGCGTGTGTCCGTGTGCGTGTGTGCGTGTGTCCGTGTGCGTGTGTCCGTGTGCGTGTGTCCGTGTGCGTGTGTCCGTGTGCGTGTGTCCGTGTGCGTGTGTCCGTGTGCGTGTGTCCGTGTGCGTGTGTCCGTGTGCGTGTGTCTGTGTGCGTGTGTCTGTGTGCGTGTGTCTGTGTGCGTGTGTCTGTGTGCGTGTGTCTGTGTGCGTGTGTCTGTGTGCGTGTGTCTGTGTGCGTGTGTCTGTGTGCGTGTGTCTGTGTGCGTGTGTCTGTGTGCGTGTGTCTGTGTGCGTGTGTCTGTGTGCGTGTGTCTGTGTGCGTGTGTCTGTGTGCGTGTGTCTGTGTGCGTGTGTCTGTGTGCGTGTGTCTGTGTGCGTGTGTCTGTGTGCGTGTGTCTGTGTGCGTGTGTCTGTGTGCGCGTGTCTGTGTGCGCGTGTCTGTGTGCGCGTGTGCGCGTGTCCGTGTGCGTGTGTCCGTGTGCGTGTGTCCGTGTGCGTGTCTGTCTGTGTGTGCGTGCGTCCGTGTGCGTGTGTCCGTGTCCGTGTGTCTGTGTGTGCGTGTGTGCGTGTGTCCGTGTGCGTGTGTGTGTGCGTGTGTCCGTGTGCGTGCGCACGTGCGTCCGTGTGTGTGTGCGTGTGTCCGTGTCCGTGTGTCTGTGTGTGTCCGTGTGCGTGTGCCCGTGCGCGTGTGTGTGTGTCCGTGTGCGTGTGTCCGTGTGCGTGCGCGTGTGTGCGTGCGCGTGTGTGCGTGCGCGTGCGTGTGCGTGTGTGTGTGCGTGTGTGTGTGTGTGCGTGTGTGCGTGCGTGCGTGTGTGCGTGTGCGTGTGCGTGTGTGTGCTTCTTCCCCTCTGTTATCCGGCTTCTGAACGGCCCTTCCATAAGCTAGGGCACTGTCCGATTCACCTCGACCCCATTGTGGACATTGGACTTTGTCTGTGGAACTGATGCGCTACAATGCTGAGAACTATATTCTACACTCTGTATCTTCCCCTTTGCTCCACCTATTGGACTGGAGTTTGAAGTGATGTATATATGTGTGGTATATCTGATCTGATAGGATAGCAGTGCTGACCAGAAACTACCACTGCTATCCAACGACAAAAACAAAGCTTTTCACTGTACCTCAGTACACGTGACAACAATAAAACTGAACTGAAACCCTCTCCAACTGAATGATATCCTTGCAGTAGTTGGGTGTGAGTCTGTTTCTGACTGTCTTGTAGTGTGGGCATGTACAGGTCCAACATACAGCTTTACTCTCTGCCCTTCCTGCATGAGGGGAATAGATCGGGTAGATGCACAAAGTCTCTTTCCCAGAGTCGCGGCATCGGGAACCAGAGGACATTGGTTTAAGGTGAGGGGGGAAAGATTTAATAGGAATCTGAGGAGTAACTTTTTCACACAAAGCGTGGTGGGTGTATGGAACGAGCTGCCAGAGGAGGTAGTTGAGGCTGGCAGGCTACGGTGCCGGTGATGCTGTGGGCTGGGGAGTGATATACTCACAGCTCCTGGGACTTGCACAGAGTTTAAGAGGCATTTAGACAGGTACATGGATAGGACAGGTTTGGAGGGATATGGGCCAAATGCAGGCGGGGGGGGGGGGGGGGGACTAGTGTAGCTGGGACATGTTGACCGGTGTGGGTACGTTGGGCCAAAGGGCCTGTTTCCATGACTCTGTGACTCCACTGATGAGGTGGAAGACTTCATGCGGTATGGAAGGGTTGTCCTGGAAATACAACAGGTCTATAAGTGACTGTGGTCCAGAGGGGTTTAGTATCAATGATTGTGTTTGATGTAGTTGGGATTGTTCTTGCCTTTGTGTGTCCCACCAGAGACCCATGGACCTGTTGCATTGAGAATTAAACACCGTTTCCATTATGTTTTAACTCTGGCCAAGACCTTAATTATGATGAATAATTATGCTTTCAATGACCCGTATCTTTCTGCAAATCATAGTGTATAGAATATTTTATTAAAAGTGCAATGTTTTTCTAATGTTCGTAAGTCACAGAGGCAGAGTTAGGCCATTCGGCCCATCAAGTCTACTCCACCATTCAATCATGGCTGATCTATCATAGAGTGCTGGAGTAACTCAGCGGGTCAGGCAGCATCTGTGGGGAACATGGATAGGTGACGTTTCACAGAGTGCTGAAGTAACTCAGCGGGTCAGGCAGCATCTGTGGGGAACATGGATAGGTGACGTTTCACAGAGTGCTGGAGTAACTCAGCGGGTCAGGCAGCATCTGTGGGGAACATGGATAGGTGACGTTTCACAGAGTGCTGGAGTAACTCAGCGGGTCAGGCAGCATCTGTGGGGAACATGGATAGGTGACGTTTCGGGTTGAAACCCTTCTTCAGAGTAGGAGTCAGGGGAGAGGGAAACCAGAGATATGAAGAGGTGCAGAACCATTCCCACACTACATTCGCTGGAGCCCCGCTCTGGGGTATACGCCGATCAGGTCCCGCTGATTCGCCCAGAGTCCGCACGGCAATCAACGAACCGTCAAACCCGCATGTCTTCAGGGCAGGTCCATCCTGCCACAGGGCGTACGTGCAAACTCCACAATGACAGCACCCGTAGTCAGGAGTGCAGCAGGTTCCTATCCCGATCCCGATTTGTTTACAGTCATGTACGTGAGGGAGCGGGAACATTCCTTGTACACATGAAGCACTCAGTGTACACACGTTTAGCACAGTAATGACAAATACACTACTTGTATATTTACAGATAGAACAATTTACTTTCTGCCGTCCACTTTGTGGGATTTTATACCAAACCTACATGACATTTAACGTATAGTTATAGAGCTGTACAGCATGGAAACAGGCCATTCGGCCCACCTTGTTCATGCTGACCTAGTAGGCATTACTGGGCTAGTCCCATTTTCCTTTATTTGGCCCAGAGGCCTCTAAACACTTCCTATCCATGTAGACCATAAAACAGGAACAGGCCCTTCAGCCCATAGAGTCTGTGCCGAACATTATGCCAAGACCAACTCTTATCTGCCTGCGTGACCCATATCCCTCCATTCCCTGCATATCCATATTCAAATGCCTGAATATGCGGTAAACACCACTGTTGTATCTCCCTCCACCACCACCCCTGGCAGCGGGTCCCAGGCGGCCCCCGCCCCCCTCTGTAGACCTGCCAGGATTGGTGCTGCACTTCAGTTCACGTTAACAATAATAAACCTAAATCTAACATTGGTGAAGACGTTCAGCAATTAATCAATTCCCCAAATCCCTGGGCAGCTGACAACCCAAATTCATGCAACTACAACCAGCCTCTTCCCTATCCATGTTCTCCACAGATGCTGCCTGACCCACCCGCTGAGTTACTCCAGCACTCTGTGAAACGTCACCTATCCATGTTCTCCACAGATGCTGCCTGACCCGCTGAGTTACTCCAGCACTCTGTGAAACGTCACCTATCCATGTTCTCCACAGATGCTGCCTGACCCGCTGAGTTACTCCAGCGCTCTGTGAAACGTCACCTATCCATGTTCTCCACAGATGCTGCCTGACCCGCTGAGTTACTCCAGCACTCTGTGAAACGTCACCTATCCATGTTCTCCACAGATGCTGCCTGACCCGCTGAGTTACTCCAGCACTCTGTGAAACGTCACCTATCCATGTTAAGTGTTCACTTCCCCGACTCAACGTGCAACACGGTAGAGTTGCTGCCTCACAGCGCCAGAGACCTGGGTTCCATCCTGACTACGGGTGCTGTCTGTACGGAGTTTGTACGTTCTCACTTTGACCTGCGTGAGTTTTCTCCGGGAGCTCCGGTTTCCTCCCACATCCCAAAGACATACAGGTTTGCCGGTGAATTGGCTTCTGTAAATTGTAAATTGTGTCTAGTGTGTGTAGGATAGTGCTTGTGTACGGGGTGATCACTGGTCAGCCCGGACTGGTTGGGCCGAAGGGCCTGTTTCTGCGCTGTATCTCTGCAGTGTAAAGCAGTGCTGTCGCTGGGATGTACCAGAATAACGGCAACTGTGGCTGCAGTATTCCACAGCAAACTGATCAGCGATGTTCCCCTCAAAGAGACTTTACAGAAGGAATACACAGCATTATTATCTGCAATGCAATGTCATTTGTAATAAAATAGGCCATTTCTGGAGGCCGGAAATGCTTCAAGACACAAGGGTTTGTTCCCTGTGGCATAGAATCAAAGTCAGGCCTGGTAGAAATACCGAGCGGAAACGTGTTGCTGGGTGGGGGTGGAACAGCTGATCAGCGCAGCAAACTCACCTGACAATGTGCAACATGTTGGCACAACCATAGTTACAGAGTCTTATAGCGTGGAAACAGGCCCTTCGGCCCAACTTATCCACACTGGCCAATGTATCCCAGCTATACTAGTCTCACCTAGCCATGTTTGGCCCATATCCCTCTAAACCTGTCCTATCCATGTACCTGTCCAAATGTTGCAGTGTCTTTGGAAAGACGGTGGACACACAGTGCTGGAGTAACTCAGCGGGTCAGGCAGCATCTGTGGAGAACATGGATAGGTGACGTTTCACAGAATGCTGGAGTAACTCAGCGGGTCATGCAGCATCTGTGGAGCACATGGATAGGTGACGTTTCACAGAGTGCTGGAGTAACTCAGCGGGTCAGGCAGCATCTGTGGAGAACATGGATAGGTGACGTTTCACAGAGTGCTGGAGTAACTCAGCGGGTCAGGCAGCATCTGTGGAGAACATGGATAGGTGATGTTTCAGGTCGGGATTTCTTTCGTCGTAGGTGGTGAATCTGTGGAATTCATTGCCACACACGGCTGTGCTACGTCTATGTATATGTTTAAGGTGAAGATTGACAGGTTGATAAACTTGTCCTCTTGTCCTTGAATGCCCCACTCTGGATAAAGGCATGTGATGCAGGTGAAAGCTACTTGCTGCGGTCATGAGCAAACATGGTGCTGACACAAGGTCCCACACACGATAGTGAGAAAATGACCAGAGATATGTCTAGCGGCATTAGGTGAGGATAACTCTGGTCCCATGTTACTGTAAGTCTTCAACCTCAAATAGTGAAAGCACTGGATGGAGAGGATGTGGAGTGGATGTTTCCACTAGTGGGAGAGTCTAGGACCAGAGGGCGCAGCCTCAGAATTAAAGAGATGAGGAGGAATTTTTTTAATCAGAGGGTGGTGAATCTGTCGAATTCTTTGCCACAGACGGGTGTGGAGGCCACGGTAATGGATATTTTTAAGGTAGAGAGCGATAGATTCTTGATCAGTGCGGGTGCCAGGGATTATGGGGAGAATGGGGATGGGAGGGAGAGATACATCAGTTATGATTAATTGGTGGAGTAGACTTGATGAGCCGAATGGCCTAAATCTGCTCCTAGAACTTGTGGACATGACCTGATGACCCCTCTTCAGACATGAATATGTTTCTTTGCTGATTTTGAGACATTATCTGCTGCTGTTTATGTGATTGATGAAGACAGAAACAATTAGACAATAGACAATAGGTGCAGGAGGAGGCCATTCGGCCCTTCGAGCCAGCACCGCCATTCAATGTGATCATGGCTGATCATCCCCAATCAATACCCCGTTCCTGCCTTCTCCCCATATCCCCTGACTCCGCTACCTTTAAGAGCCCTATCCAGCTCTCTCTTGAAAGTATCCAGAGAACTGGCCTCCACCGCCCTATGAGGCAGAGAATTCCACAGACTCACAACTCTCTGTGTGAAAAAGTCTTTCCTCGTCTCCGTTCTAAATGGCTTACTCCTTATTCTTAAACTGTGGCCCCTGGTTCTGGACTCCCCCAACATCAGGAACATGTTTCCTGCCTCTAGCGTGTCCAAATCTTTAATAATCTTATATGTTTCAATAAGATCCCCTCTCATCCTTCTAAATTCCAGAGTGTACAAGCCCAGCCGCTCCATTCTCTCAGCATATGACAGTCCTGCCATCCCGGGAATTAACCTTGTAAACCTAGGCTGCACTCCCTCAATAGCAAGAATGTCCTTCCTCATATTTGGAGACCAAAACCGCACACAATACTCCAGGTGTGGTCTCACTAGGGCTCTGTACAACTGCAGAAGGACCTCTTTGCTCTTGTACTCAACTCCTCTTGTTATAAAGGCCAACATGCCATTCATCTTCCTCACTGCCTGCTGTACCTGCATGCTTACTTTCTTGACTGAGTTTGGTTCCAAGGCATTTATTTCTGGTTCTGACAGTCTGTGTGAGTAAACGGCATAACCCACAGCTAACAGAACATGTGTAGGATGCAACTACAGATGCTGGTTCACTCCAAAGATAGACACCAAATGCCGGAGTAACTGTGTGGGACAGGCAACATCTCTGGAGAGAAGGAATGGGTAACGACCCTTCTTCAGACAGTCAGGAGAGAGGGAGTCTAGAGATATGGAAGAATAAGGTGACAGATCAGACGATGATAAGGAAACATAGAATGGACAGAACAGCTCCATTTAATGCAAAGAGCCAGGTACAAATTGACTAGACGTGGGTTTCTGCTGCATTGGTGCAGGAAAAGGGCATGCATTGTAAACGTCGCATTTCAATCTGATGAGCCGTACAAGTATTTGCAACCTTTGTCTCAACGGCTGTTTTGCAGTGAATTAAAATAACAGCAGTTTGTGCATGGCAGCACTTGGTATGCGCTGTTGCCGTGACAACAGCCCGCATTTGTGTCGTGATCAAAGCATGGCCACTGCCAGCGAGCCGGAGGAGGAATCGCGACACGCATTGGAGCCGTGTGTCTCTGACAATCTCCTCACGCCTTCTGTCATTCTCAAGAAAGGATGGCTTTAATATTCACTTGCTGCTGGATCTTTACTTTGCTGGAAAGCATTGATTTATGGTGAGCAGTTCCTTTGTCAATCTGTGATGACAAGGAATGTTTTGGTGCTAAGTGGAATAAATCTCCAGCCTGAGTAGTCTGCCGCCCTGGTCATTAGCATCACATCAGAGGTAATTGTTCCTCTCCTGCCAGCCTGATGCACCACGTACTGCCAGACCCCCCCCCCCCCCCCCCCCACACACACACACACACACACACACACACACACACACACACACACACACCCACACCCACACCCACACCCACACCCACACCCACACCCACACCCACACCCACACCCCCACACACACAGGGGCCAACTCTTTAAATCACCCAAGGTAGACACAGAGTGCTGGAGTAACTCAGCGGGTCAGGCAGCATCTGTGGAGAACATGGATAGGTGACGTTTCACAGAGTGCTGGAGTAACTCAGCGGGTCAGGCAGCATCTGTGGAGAACATGGATAGGTGACGTTTCACAGAGTGCTGGAGTAACTCAGCGGGTCAGGCAGCATCTGTGGAGAACATGGATAGGTGACGTTTCACAGAGTGCTGGAGTAACTCAGCGGGTCAGGCAGCATCTGTGGAGAACATGGATAGGTGACGTTTCACAGAGTGCTGGAGTAACTCAGCGGGTCAGGCAGCATCTGTGGAGAACATGGAATGGATGACCTTTCGGGTTGAGACCCTTCATCAGACTGAGAGAGATTGTGGATGATCAGCCATGATCACAGTGAATGGCGGTGCTAGCTTGAAGGGCCAAATGACCTCCTCCTGCACCTATTGCCCACATTTCTGGGGAGAAGGAGACTAGAGATGTGGAAGGGTAAAAGCAACAGATGACAATAGACGATGATGAGGAAATGTCGAATGTCTAAATCACCTGCCTACTATTACACCCATATAGATGCAGATTTACAAAACACACACAGTGCTGGAGTAACTCAGCGGGCATTTTCACCAGAGATGCTGCCTGACCCGCTGAGTTACTCCAACACTTTGTGGCAATGCTTTTCTGAGTCCTGCCATTTACTGTGCCCATTCTTCTCACAATTGACTTCCCAAAATGCATCTCCTCACATTGGTCCAAAGAATCCCCAGTGGTCATTTCTCTGGTCAACTTCCAGTTGATCTTTACCCATCCGTATCCTCTGGTTGACAGCTATCATCACCGTCCACAGACCCACCAATCTGAGTATCATCTGCAAACGTTCTAAACCCCCAGTTGCTGTGGATCAGGTCGTCTGGTCCCCAGAATGCCAGCACCTGCTCAGCACAAGGTTGCCAGCGCTACGGCCATGTTATGTTTGCCAAATAGTCTAGTCTAGTTTAGTTTAGTTTATTGTCCCGTGTACCGAGGTACAGTGAAAAGCTTCTGTTGCGGGCTAACCAGTCAGCGGGAAGACAATACATGATTACAATCGAGCCGTCCACAGTGTACAGATACACGATAAGGGAATAACGTTTAGTGCAAGGTAAAGCCAGCAAAGTCTGATCATGGATAGTCCGAGGGTCTCCAATGAGGTAGATAGTAGTTCAGGACCGCTCCCTGGTTGTGGTAGGATGGTTCAGTTGCCTGATAACAGCTGGGAAGAAACTGTCCCTGAATCTGGAGGTGTGCGTTTTCACACTTCTGTACCTCTTGCCCGATGGGAGAGGGGAGAAGAGGGAGTGGCCAGGGTGCGACTGGTCCTTGATGATGTTGCTGGCCTTGTCGAGGCAGCGTGAGGTGTAGATGGAGTCAATGGAAGGGATGGTTTCTGTGACGGTCTGGGCTGCGTCCACAATTTGCTGCAATTTCCTTCATCTTGGATGGAGCTGTTCCCAAACCGTGCTGTGGTGCAGAGCCAGGGCCTGATGGTCTACATCCCAGGGTACTCAAGGAAGTGGCTCTAGAAATCGTGGACGCCTTGGTGATCATTTTCCAATGTTCTATCGACTCAGGATCAGTTCCTGTGGATTAGAAGGTAGCTAATGTTATTAAGAAATACACTCCAATCCACAGTTCCTGTGGATTGGAGGGTAGCTAATGTTATTAATATTTTTAAGAAAGGAGGGAGAGAGAAAGTGGGGAATTATAGACCAGTTAGCCTGACATTGGTGGGTGGGAAATTGCTGGAGTCAATTATAAAAGATGAAATAGCCGCACATTTTGATAGCAGTAACAGGATCGGTCCGAGTCAGCATGGATTTACGAAGGGGAAATTATGCTTGACTAATCTTCTGGAATTTTTTGAGGATGTAACAAGTAAAATGGACATGGGAGAGCCAGTGGATTTAGTGTACCTGGACCTTCAGAAAGCCTTCGATAAGGTCCTGCACAGGAGATTAGTGGGCAAAATTAGAACACAAGGTATTGTGTTCTAATCTCGGAGGATCTGTCCTGGTCCCTCAACACCTCCAAGCTGATCAAAAAGGCACAGCAGCACCTTTACTTTCTGAGGAAGCTCAAAAAAGCCCACCTGTCCCCCCAGATCCTGACCAACTTTTACATTCATCGAAAGCATCCTGACCACCTGCTTTATGGTATAGTACAGCAGTTGCACCGTGGCAGATAGGAAGGCACTACAACGGGTGGTGAAAACTGCCCAGTACATCATCGGTGCCCCGCTCCCTGCCATGGATGCCCTCCACCGAAAACGGTGTCTGAGACGGGCCGGGAAGATCATCAAGGACCCCTCCCACCCTAACCATGGAGTGTTTGCCCTCCTACCATCAGGGAGGTGGTACAGGAGCCTCAGGTCCCGCACTAGTAGGATGAGGAACAGCTTCTACAATAACACCATCACACTGCTGAACTCGGAGTCCCGCCGATAGATTTCTCCAGTCTCTCCGTCCACATTGTCTGCATTCTGTATTTATTTCTATATCGCTATCACTACGAACTGATGCTAAACTGCATTTCGTTGTACCTATACTTGTATCTGTGCAATGACATTAAAGTTGAATTGAATTGAGTTGGGGGTAGAGTGCTGACATGGATAGAGAAGTGGTTGGCAGACAGGAAACAAAGAGTAGGAATTAACGGGTCCCTTTCAGAATGGCAGGCAGTGACTAGTGGGGTACCGCAAGGCTCAGTGCTGGGACCCCAGCTATTTACAATGTACATCAATGATTTGGATGAAGGGATTCAAAGTAATGTTAGCAAATTTGCAGATGACACAAAGCTGGGTGGCAGTGTGAATTGTGAGGAGGATGCTATGAGAATGCAGGGTGACTTGGACAGGTTGGGGGAGTGGGCAGATGCATGGCAGATGAAGTTTAATATAGATAAATGTGAGGTTTACACTTTGGTAGCAAAAACAGGAAGGCAGATTACTATCTAAATAGTGTCAGATTAGCAAAAGGGGAAGTACAACGGGATCTGGGGGTCTTTGAACATCAATCTATGAATGTAAGCATGCAGGTACAGCAGGCAGTGAAGAAAGCAAATGGCATGTTGGCCTTTAAACAAGAGGAATCAAATATAGGAGCTAAGAGGTCCTTCTGCAGTTGTACAGAGCCCTAGTGACACCACACCTGGAGTATTGTGTGCAGTTTTGGTCTCCTAGTTTGAGGAAAAACATTCTTGCTATTGAGGGATTGCAGCGTAGGTTCACGAGGTTAATTCCCGGGATGGCAGGACTGTCATATGCTGAGAGAATGGAATGACTGGGCTTGCATTCACTGGAATTTAGAAGGATGAGAGGGGATCGTATAGAAATATAAAATTATTAAGGGTTTGGACATTAACTAGAGGCAGGAAACATGTTCTCGATGTTGGGGGAGTCCAGAACCAGGGGCCACAGTTTAAGAATAAAGGGTCAATTATTTAAGACTGAGATGATGAAAACAGTTTTCACCCAGAGAGTTGTGAATTTATGGAATTCTCTGCTTTCGAAGGCAGTGGAGGCCGATTCACTGGATGCATTCAAAAGAGAGTTGGATAGAGCTCTTCGAGCTAGCAGAATCGAGGGGTATGTGGAGAAGGCAGGAACGGGGTACTGATTGTGGATGATCAGCCTGATCACATTGAACGGCGGTGCTGACTCGAAGGGCCGAATGGCCTCCTCCTGCCCCTATTGTCTATGTATCTATGATGCATCCTGATAAATGCATTCTGCGGCGCATCTGTAGAAGCTGGTGAGAGTTGTGCCGAATTTCCGGAGCCTTCTATGGAAATCGAGGCAACAAATGCAACTTGTGAATCACATATCCTCAATACTGTTTAATATTGAACACTGAATATACATTGAAATGAGGAGTCACAGCTCCCTGTCCACACTCACCATCACACACCATCAGTCTGGACATGGAGGGAATGGAGGGACATGGGTCAGGTGCAGGCTGAGTGGACTTGGTCTCAGCATCATGTTCGGCAGACATTTTGTGCTCTGTTCCACACCGAAGATGAATACAGAGTGCTGGAGTAACTACGCGGGACAGGCAGCGTCTGTGGAGAGAAGGAATGGGCGACGTTTCAGTTCAAGACCTTTCTTCAGACTTTGAGTCAGGGGAGAAGAAACTAGAGATATAGAAGGGTAAGGTGTGAAAACTAAAGATCAAAGCGGATGGAGATAAGGAAACGTAGAACGGTACATTGTTGGCTGAGGGGAAGGTGACAACGAGGTGTAACATCAGTAATATTTAATCAGGAGGACAGTGGAACTGGTGGAACAAGGGGAGAGAGGGGAAACAATGTTACTATCTCCCATGTTCTCTCCTCTTATAATACCTGCCTTAAAGCCTCTTCTCAAACATTTCCTTCTCAGCCTATGCCAGCTGTGGGTTTACTGCGCCCCTGGTGACGTGTCTCGGGATGTTTATTCTGTTGAAGGCAGCATCTGTGGAGAACATGGATAGGTGACGTTTCACAGAGTGCTGGAGTAACTCAGCGGGTCAGGCAGCATCTGTGGAGAACATGGATAGGTGACGTTTCACAGAGTGCTGGAGTAACTCAGCGGGTCAGGCAGCATCTGTGGAGAACATGGATAGGTGACGTTTCACAGAGTGCTGGAGTAACTCAGCGGGTCAGGCAGCATCTGTGGAGAATATGGATAGGTGACGTTTCACAGAGTGCTGGAGTAACTCAGCGGGTCAGGCAGCATCTGTGGGGAACATGGATAGGTGACGTTTCATGTTGAGGCCCTTCTTCAGACGGAGAGTCAGGGAAGAGGGAGACAGCGATATAAAGAGGTAAAAAGAACAAATGAATGAAAAGTATGCAAAAGGACAAATCAAAGCCAGCAATGATGATCAAGGAAGGCTGGAGCCCACAATGGTCCAATGTTGGCTGTGGGGAAGGTTCTTCATTTTCCAGGTGACAGCTGGGTGAAGACGATCCAGTTCAGAACAGGGGCCCAGTAGGAATATGCAAACTCCACAAAGACAGCATCTGAGGACAGGATCAAACTTGGTCCCAGAAGCAGATGAACTTCAGGAGATATTTACACCTCAAAACACTGGACATTCACATTATTGGCTTTTTTTCCTTAGGGAAAATTGACTTTTTGACAAAACAAACGCTGACTTTTCCTTGTCATGTTTTATGCACGAGGCTTGAATGAAGAAATTACCTCAATCCTACTTAGGCATAGCGCTATACAGTGTGGAAACAGGCCCTTCGGCCCAGCTTGCCCACATCGACCCACATGTCCCATCTACACTAGTCATATAGTCATAGCATTATACAGTGTGGAAACAGGCCCTTCGGCCCAGCTAGCCCACACCGACCGACAATGTCCCATCTACACTAGTCCCACCTGCCTGCATTTGTTCATAAGTGATAGGAATAGAATTAGGCCATTCGGCCCATCAAGTCTACTATCCCATTCAATCATGGCTGATTTATCTCTCCCTCCTAACCCCATTCTCCTGCCTTCTCCCCCTAACCTCTGATACCTGTACTAATCAAGAATCTATCTAGGGTTACACAAAAAGCTGGAGAAACTCAGCGGGTGCAGCAGCAACTAAGGAGCGAAGGAGATAGGCGACGTTTCGGGTCGAGACCCTTCGGTCTCGTTAAGCATCTATCTATCTCTGCGTTAAAGATACCCATTGACTTGGCCTCCACAGCCTTCTGTGGCAAAGAATCCCACAGATTCACCGCCCGTTTCCCATACCCATTTGGCCCATATCCCTCTGAACCTGACCTAATGTAACTGCGCAGATGTTTCTTAAATGTTGCAAAACCCATGAGGCGAGTGAGAAAGTGAATGATCTTGGTCTGGGATGTGTCTCTCTCTTCTCCTGTGGAGACGGGTTTGTATCTAATCCCCAGTGTGTGTGTGTGTGTGTGCGTGTGTGTGTGTGAGATAGCTCCCAGCGTCAGAGTGATCTTCTGACCCTTGCTAAGTTGCGATGTGTGGCCGTCCTCACTCACTAATCATCTTACAGGCAGCGATCATAAGCAGATGGAGCGACCTTTCTGTGTTGTTTACATTGTGTTGGTGAATGCCTGTATGTAGAATGCACCCACACTTCAGGCTGACATATAGCTGGGGACATCCAAACCCCTGCTTGTCCACACGTTGTCAGTGGTCAACTATCCTCTACATCACTCTGAAATGTGACATGCTGTCGCCTACGAGTGAAGAATTCCAGCAATAACATTGATTAGCTATAACACGGAGCTTAATGTGTAAAAATCAAATGTGGAGGACAAGACCATGGATATATTTAAGGCAGAGATAGATTCTTGATTAGTGCGGGTGTCAGGGGTTACGGGGAGAAGGCAGGAGAATGGGGTTAGGAGGGAGAGCTAGATCAGCCATGATTGAATGGCGGACTAGACTAGATGGGCGGAATGGCCTAATTTGCTCCTATCACTTACGACCTGATGCAATGTGCGTTTGAGAACAGGCGCCTGGTGCAGCAAGGAATGGCAGATGATTGTAAAAGCGACGACAAATTCTCGAGGGCGTATCGGTGTGATCTGAAACTTGTGGAGGTGTTACATCCTTGAAATATGCTCCTTTATTACATGGTTAGTGGTTGGCAGGCGATCACCTGCAGTTTCTGGCAAGCATTCTTTAGTAAGCAGCAGGCAGCGTTCAGAGTCGACACAAAATGCTGGATTCAAGTCGAAAAGCAGAGCTTAAGGAATCATTGAAATTCCATTCGCACCGGTTATCATTTCATTGGCTCCTAATGATCACACACTCGGGCTTGGGAAATAGACCCATGCACAGTGCCGCTGTCAACTTGCTTTGTCTCATCGGTCGGCTCCATGGACTGGAGTAGAGGGAGAGGGAGAGAGGGAGGGAGGGAGATGTAGAGAGAGGGAGAGAGACGGAGAAGGGAGGGAGAGGGAGAGGGGGAGAGAGTGAGAAAGGGAGGGAGAGAGACAGACAGAGGGAGGGACAGGGAGAGGGAGGGAGAGGGACGGGGACAGAGGGGGAGAGAGAGAGGGAGAGAGAGAGGGAGAGAGAGAGGGAGAGAGAGAGGGAGAGAGAGAGGGAGAGAGAGAGAGGGAGAGAGCGAGGGAGAGGGAGAGTCAATTAACAATGATGCATATGTCTCTGATGAGGAAATAAATGATTTTCCAATTTTTTTTTTACAACATCCCATTAAAGCAGCAGCCCTGACAGTTCATCCTTTGAAGACTGCTGCCTGTCTGTCAAGCCGGATTAAATCATGTCATTCAGTGTCGAGTGCGTCGTGTATAATTTGAACCACTTTGCCTGCACTGCATCTGAAACCTCCATGTTGTTTACTACAAAGGATTCTCCGCAATCGCATTGGTCCCCAGTGGAGCAAAGACACAATTCATTCTTTTGTCCAATATCTCTCTACATCACCGTCTGTATCCCTCGCTCCCCTCTCCCCGACTCAGTCTGAAGAAGGGTCTCCACCCGAAACGTCACCTATCCATGTTCTCCACAGATGCTGCCTGACCCGCTGAGTTACTCCAGCACTCTGTGAAACGTCACCTATCCATGTTCTCCACAGATGCTGCCTGACCCGCTGAGTTACTCCAGCATTTTGTGTCTATCCTCGGTGTAAACCAGCATGTGCAGTTGTTTCCTACACAGCTGGGTCCCTCAGCCCCTGCTGTGCATGTGATAGGATTGCAGCAAAGAGATTTGAATGACTGGCTGCAGTTTGCATTAGTCTTTGTCTATGTTGAGCAGTTACCTTGAACTATCAAGATGAATGTGGCTGGATTTCTAATAACTCTGACCTTTCCTGAGTGCAGTTAAATACCTTTTACAACCCACAGTTGACGCAGGGCAAAGGTTGCTTCATTCATTTCCAATCATTCAGTGTCTTGATATAGTCATAGACAGACAGCACAGAAATAGGCCATTCAGCCCATCAAGTGCATGTGATAGGAGCAGGATGAGGCCATCAAGTCTACTCCGCCATTTAATCACGGCTGATCTATCTCTCCCTCCTAACCCCATTCTCCTGCCTTCTCCCCATATCCTCTGACACCCGTACGAATCAACAATCTATCTATCTCTGCCTTAAAAATATTCTCCTGTGGCAAAGAATTCCACAGATTCACCACCCGTTTCCCATACCCATTTGGCCCATATCCCTCTGAACCTGACCTATCCAATGTAACTGCGCAGATGTTTCTTAAGAATCTATCCATCTCGGCCTTAAATATATCCATTGATGGCCTCCACAGCCGTCTGTGGCAATGAATTCTACAGATTCACCACCCTCTGACTAAAGAAATTCCTCCTTATCTCCTCCCTAAAGGAAGGTCCTTTAATTCTGAGGCTGTGCCCTCTGGTCCTAGACTCTCCCACTAGTGGAAACATCCTCTCCACATCCACTCTATCCAGGCCTTTCACTGTTCTGTAAGTTTCAATGAGGTCCTGCCTCATTCTTCTGAACTCCAGTGAGTACAAGCCCAGTGTTGTCAAACGCTCATCATATGTTAACCCACTCATTCCTGGGACCATTCCCGTAAAGGTCCTCTGGACCCTCTCCAGAGCCAACACATCCTTCCTCAGATCTACACTGACCATCAAACACCCCATTACATTAATCCATCGCCTTCTGTTCAATTCTCCTTAGATTCAACCGCTCCCTACACACTGGAGGCCACCTAACTTAAAGAACCACACGTCTATAGGATATGGGAGGAAATGGAAGCAGTCACAGGGAAGGCATGCAGACTCCACACAGACAGTACCGAAAATCAGAATTGAATACATACAAAGTGGTGGATTAACTCAGTGGGTCAGGTGGCATCTCTGGAGTCCGAAACATAGAAACATAGAAGCATAGAAAATAGATGCGGGAGTAGGCCATTCGGCCCTTTGAGCCAGCACTGCCATTCAATATGATCATGGCCAATCAGTGCCTCGTTCCTGCCTTCTCCTCATAGAAACATAGAAACATAGAAAATAGGTGCAGGAGTAGGCCATTCGGCCCTTCGAGCCTGCACTGCCATTCAATGTGATCATGGCTGATCATCCAACTCAGTATCCCGTACCTGCCTTCTCTCCATACCCCCTGATCCCCTTAGCCACAAGTGCCACATCTAACGCCCTCTTAAATATAGCCAATGAACTGGCCTCAACTACCTTCTGTGGCAGAGAATTCCAGAGACTCACGACTCTCTGTGTAAAGAATGTTTTCCTCATCTCGGTCCTAAAGGAATTCCCCCTTATCCTTATCATATCCCTTGATTCCGTGCATTAGAGTGAAGAAGGGTCCTGACCCGAACCTTCACGCGTTCTTGTTCTCTAGAGATGTTGCCTGACTCGCTGAGTTGCTCCAGCACTTGGTATAAAGCAGCACCTGCAGTTCCTCCCTGCACAGATTGAGTTTAGAAGTTGCGATGTTATTGTGAATTATAGAATTGTGTGCATGATTTTGGGGAGTCCACACTCGGTCTACTGCGCACAGCTTTGGTCACCCTATTATGACACCCTGAGGCTATTTAGCTGGACATTTATGGGGACTTCATTCCTGAGGGGTGTTCTTATAGGTCATAAGGTCATAAGTGATAGGGGCAGAATTAGGCCATTCGGCCCATCAAGTCTACTCCACCATTCAATCGTGGCTGATCTATCTCTCCCTCCTAACCCCATTCTCCTGCCTTCTCCCCGTAACCTCACATAATTCACATCACCCATGAATTCACAGAGTCTTTTACGCAGGGTAGAGGCGACGTGGGTTTACGTTGAGAACGGAAAGATTTAATAGAAATCTGAGAGGCAATGTTTTCGCACAGAGGGTGGTGATTGTATGAAATGAACTGCCAGAGGACGTAGTTGAGGCAGGGACCAGAACAGCATTTAAATGACATTTGGACGGGTACATGGATAGGACAGGTTTTGTGGGATATGGGCCAAACATGGGATTAACAAATGGGGCATCTTGATCAACATGGGCAAATTGGGCCGAAGGGCCTGTCTCTGTGTTTTGTCTCTAATTGACTCAAGTTCCTCATCCCAGCCTCTCGCTGACTGGTTAGCACGCAACAAAGGCTTTTCACTGTACCTCGGTACACGTGACAATAAACTAAACTGACTTTGTCCCTGCTAGGGTCCAGAGGGTTTGGAAAGTGAGCATTTCTGATCCAGATTGCTGGATGGAATATGTGGATCCTTTGTAGTTTGAAACAATAGCATACGGAAGGGAAAATGATCATTTAAAACTGTCACTCGTGTTAAAGTTAAAGGCCTTGAATGTTATTGCATTTCTGGGAAATGGCCTAACAATTTTAGTAAGGCATTTGACATTTTAGCAAGGCTTTCCGCATGCTAGGCTGCTCTGGAAGGTTAGATCACATGGGATCCAAGGAGAGATAGCTGAATGGATAGCACATTGGCTCCATGGAAGGAAGCAGAGGGTGATGGTGGAAGGTTGCTTCTCGGACTGGAGGCCTGTGACTAGTGGTGTGCCTCAGGGTTCAGTGCTGGGCCCGTTACTGTTTGTCATCTACATCAATGATTTGGATGTGAACATACAGGGCAAGATTAGCAAGTTTGCTGATGATACAAAAGTGAGTGGTTTTGCAGATAGTGAAGATGGTTGTGAACGATTGCAGCAGGATCTGGATCGATTGGCCAGGTGGGCGGAGGAATGGTTGATGGAATTTAATACGGAGAATTGTGAGCATTAACATGGGCAGGACCTACACAGTGAATGGCAGGGCTCTGGGGCGTCCAGGTACATAATTTGTTGAAAGTGGCATCACAGGTGGATAAGGTGGTTAAAAAGCTTTTAGCACTTTAACCTTCATCAGTCTAGAGTACAGAGTCTAGAAGTTGGGAGATCATGTTGCAGTTGTATAAGACGTTGGTGAGGCCGTATTTACAGTATTAAGTTCAGTTCTGGGCACCATGTTATAGGAAAGATGTTGTCAAGCTGGAAAGGGTACAGAGAAGATTTACAAGGACATTGCCGAGACTAGAGGGTGTGACCTATAGGGAGAGGTTGAGTAGGCTGGGACTCTATTCCTTGGAGTGCAGGAGGATGAGGGGAGATCTTATAGAGGTGTATCAAATCAGAAGAGGAATAGATGGGATAGATGCACAGAGTCTCTTACCCAGAGTTTGGGAATCGAGGACCAGTGGACATGGGTTTAAGGTGAAGGGGAAAAGATTTAATATGAATCCGAGGGGTAACATTTTCACACAAAGGGTGGTGGGTGTATGGAATGAACTGCCGGAGGTGGTATTTGAGGCAGGGACTATCCCAACATTTTGAGAAACAGTTAGACAGGTACATGGATAGGTCAGGTTTAGAAGGACATGGACTTGGGACTACTATAGATGGGACATGTTGGCCGGTGTGGGCAAGTTGGGGTGAGGGGCCTGTTTCTGTGCTGTCTCACTCTATGACTATGTATTGAAAAAGATGCCCACTTACCCCACCTGAGTCCAGCCTTAACTGCCCCACCTGTATCCAGCCCCACCTGCCCACCTGTGAGTCCAGCCACATGTGCCCACCTGTGAGTCCAGCCTCACCTTCCCCACCTGTCCAGCCCCACCTGCCCACCTGTGTCCAGCCCCACCTGCCCACCTGTGAGTCCAGCCACACATGCCCACCTGTGTCCAGCCCCACCTGCCCACCTGTGAGTCCAGCCACATGTGCCCACCTGTGAGTCCAGCCTCACCTTCCCCACCTGAGTCCAGCCCCAACTGCCCCACCTGTGAGTCCAGCCCCACCTGTGAGTCCAGCCCCACCTGTGAGTCCAGCCTCAACTGCCCCACCTATGAGTCCAGCCCCACCTGCCCACCTGTGTCCAGCCCCACCTGCCCACCTGTGAGTCCAGCCACACATGCCCACCTGTGTCCAGCCCCACCTGCCCACCTGTGAGTCCAGCCACACGTGCCCACCTGTGAGTCCAGCCTCACCTTCCCCACCTGAGTCCAGCCCCAACTGCCCCACCTGTGAGTCCAGCCCCACCTGTGAGTCCAGCCTCAACTGCCCCACCTATGAGTCCAGCCCCACCTGCCCACCTGTGAGTCCAGCCCCACCTGCCCACCTGTGAGTCCAGCCCCACCTGCTCACCTGTGAGTCCAGCCCCACCTGCCCACCTGTGAGTCCAGCCTCACCTGCCCACCTGTGTCCAGCCCCACCTGCTCACCTGTGAGTCCAGCCCCACCTGCCCACCTGTGAGTCCAGCCCCACCTGCCCCACCTGTGAGTCCAGCCTCACCAGCCCCAACTGAGCCCAGCCTCACCTTCCCCACCTGAGTCCAGTTCCATCTGACTCACCTGTGAGTCCAGCCTCACTTGCCCCACCTGTGAGTCCAGGCCCACCTGCCCCACCTGTGAGTCCAGCCTCACCTGCTCCACCTGTGTCCCTGCCTCAGCTGCCCACCTGAGTCCAGCCCCACCTGCCCCACCTGTGAGTCCAGCCCCACCTGTGTCACTGCCCCACCTGCCCCACCTGTGAGTCCAGCCCACGCCATCCTGGGTGGCTCTTCACTGCCCTCTCCTGGCCCAGCAATGCTCTGCACAAAGCATTTGATGTTGGTGCACCAGGAGGCATGAATCGGTGTGGAGTCGTGGTGGTGTCACTCCTGCCCCCATCTTCAAGCTTCAAAGACATAACATGCTGCTAATGGGCCTAACTGTCTATTGAAGGGATCTACAGGAGGCGTTGCCCCCAAATCATCAGAGACTCACACAACCCTGGCCACGCTCTCATCTTTAGTCAGAGGGTGGTGAATCTGTGGGATTCATTGCCACAGAGGGCTGTGGAGGCCACAAATCAATGGATATATTTAAGCTGCAGATAGATAGATTCTTGATGAGTGAGGGTGTCAGCGGTTATGGGGAGAAGGCAGGAGAATGGGGTTGAGAGGGGGAGATAGATCAGCCATTATAAAATGGCGGAGTAGACTCTATGGGCAGGCAGGAGGGGCTTGTGTAGATGGGGCATTTTACTCACAGGGGCGTTGGACAGAAGGGCCTGTTCTGCATGGTATGATTCTGTGATTCTATCACTCCATCACCCCTTCACTCCATCACTCTGTGACCATCACTCCATCACTCTGTGACCATCACTCCATCACTCCATCACTCTGTGACCATCACTCCATCACTCCATCACTCCATCTCTCCATCACTCCCTCTCCATCTCTCCATCACTCCATCACTCCATCACTCCATCACTCCATCACTCCATCTCTCCATCTCTCCATCACTCCATCACTCCATCACTCCATCACTCCATCACTCCATCTCTCCATCTCTCCATCACTCCATCACTCCATCACTCCATCACTCCATCTCTCCATCTCTCCATCACTCCATCACTCCATCACTCCATCACTCCATCACTCCATCACTCCATCTCTCCCTCTCCATCACTCCATCACTCCATCACTCCATCACTCCCTCTCCATCTCTCCATCACTCCATCACTCCATCACTCCATCACTCCATCACTCCATCACTCCCTCTCCATCTCTCCATCACTCCATCACTCCATCACTCCATCACTCCATCACTCCATCTCTCCATCACTCCATCACTCCATCTCTCCATCACTCCATCACTCCATCACTCCATCTCTCCATCACTCCATCACTCCCTCTCCATCACTCCATCACTCCATCACTCCATCACTCCATCACTCCATCACTCCATCACTCCATCTCTCCATCACTCCATCACTCCATCTCTCCGTCTCTCCATCTCTCCATCACTCCATCACTCCATCACTCCATCACTCCCTCTCCATCACTCCATCACTCCATCACTCCATCACTCCCTCTCCATCACTCCATCACTCCATCACTCCATCACTCCCTCTCCATCACTCCATCACTCCATCTCTCCATCACTCCATCACTCCATCACTCCATCTCCCCATCACTCCATCACTCCCTCTCCATCACTCCATCACTCCATCTCTCCATCACTCCATCACTCCATCACCCCATCTCTCCATCTCTCCATCACTCCATCACTCTGTGACTATAAGGCATAGGAGTGGAATGCGGCCATTTGATCCATTGGCTCTACTGCAGCATCCAATCATGGCTGATCTATGTTCGACACTGGGAATAAAGAGTGAGTGTTGACCTTTCCATGCCCCCCAGTGGTTGACGTTACCCATGCCCCTCGTGGCTGGTCAGCACTTCATGCCACTTACTCTGCGGTCCTTTCTAATTCCTTGCTGATTTTGATCCGGATGCGACTGTTTGGGGACACACTCATCGGAAGATTTTGAACCAAAACAGAGCCGTTAGTAAACCCGGAGTAACACTGACTCCTGGGAGTAGTTGCCTCCAATACTCACAGCCCAGTCACTCCCGGGACAAATCAGTGGTTAATCCAGCGTACATCCACTCAACGTCTGGCTCAATGTTTACACATCGACCGTAAAACCCCTCAGATGCGGCCCACAGGAAATCCAGGAGAAACGTACAACTGTAGCTCGGTACACGTGACAATAAGCTGAACTCACCTTTGTACGCAGGGGGAAGTGTAGAGGACATTGCTTTAAGGTGAGAAGGATAAAGTTGAAAGGGTTTGTGCGAGGCAAGTATTTTACACAGTGTAGTGGCCGGGCCAGGAACATTGCTGCCAGGGCTGCGTGTGGCGGAGGCAGATACCACAGTGGTGTTTACATAGACACATGGATATGCAGGGAATGGAGGGATATGGATCACATACGGGCTTGGGTTGGCATCATGCTTGGCACAGACATTGTGGGCCGAAGGGCCTGTTCCTGCACTGTACTGGTCCATGCTCTATGTATCTGGAGCGAGCTGCTGGAGGAAGCTGTAGAATCTACTACAATGATGATTTGGACCGATTAATGGATAGGAAGATATAGAGGGATATGGGCCAAATGCAGGCAAATGAGACTAGCCCAGTCATCATGGGCAATTTGGGCCGAAGGGCCTGTTCCCGTGCTTTAAGGCTTTGTGACTCCAGTTAGTGCCACAGCTAGGCTGAGCTGAGCTGGGTAGAAGGGCTGATCGATGCTCGGGAGTCTGCTTGTGGGAGATGTTACCCTTGGTGCGATGATGGGGTACCACCCAGTTTCAGTCACCAGGGACGGCTTCCCGGTGCCACCTCAGGCTGCAGCTGAGGCCCGCTCCCCTGGGAGGCAGCAAAACAATACTCTGCACATCTGAGGCTGGTAGCTAGCTGTTCATTAGGTGGCTGTGATCATCAGCAATTGTTATTTGGAACCCCTTCCCATTCCACAACTGTGTTGCTGGATGTACAACTCAGTTCAGTTCAGTGGAGTTGAGTTTATTGTCACGTGTACCGAGGTACAGTGAAAAGCTTATGTTGCGTGTTAACCAGTCAGCGGAAAGACAATATATGGTCACAATCGAGCCGTCCACAGTGTACAGATACAGGATAAAGGGAATAACATGAATAATATTTAATGCAAGATAAAACCAGTAAAGTCCGATGATAGAAACATAGAAAATGGTGCAGGAGGAGGCCATTCGGCCTTTTGAGCCAGCACTGCCATTCATTGTGATCATGGCTGATCGTCCCCTATCCGTGCCTGCCTTCTCCCCATATCCCTTGACTCCACTAGCTCCTAGAGCTCTATCTAACTCTATCTTAAATCCATCCAGTGATTTGGCCTCCACTGCCCTCTGTGGCAGGGAATTCCATAAATTCACAACTCTCTGGGTGAAAAAGTTTTTTCTCACCTCTGTCTTAAATGACCTCCCCTTTATTCTAAGACTGTGGCCCCTGGTTCTGGACTCGCCCAACATTGGGAACATTTTTCCTGCATCTAGCTTGTCCAGTCCTTTTATAATTTTATATGTTTCTATAAGATTCCCCCTCATCCTTCTAAACTCCAGTGAATACAAGCCTAGTCTTTTCAATCTTTCCTCATATGGCAGTCCCGCCATCCCAGGGATCAATCTCGTGAACCTACGCTGCACTGCCTCAATCACAAGGATGTCCTCCCTCAAATTAGGGGACCAAAACTGTACACAATACTCCAGATGTGGTTTCACCAGAGCCCTGTACAACTGCAGAAGAACCTCTTTAATCTTTGATAGTCCAAGAGTCTCCAACAAGAGAGAGTATGTGGAAAGTACAAGTGACTCAGTGGGTCAGGCAGCAGAGAGCGGAGAACATGGAACTCCCGCCCATGTATGCGCCATTCTCTGGCATGCCAGAGGTTGCGGGGAGAAGTTGATAAAGTTACTAGAGGTATAGATAGGATAGACAGTCAGAACCTTTCCCCAGGATAGAAATGCCCAGCAATAGAGGGCACAGCTTCAAGGAGGTGTGCGGGGAAAACATTTATACACAGAGGGTGATTGGGCCTGGAACGTGCTTCCAGGGGTGGTGGAGGCATATACGATAGTGGTGTTTAAGGGACTTTCAGATAAGCGCATGGATATGCAGGGAATGGAAGGATATGGATCAGGTGCAGGAGGGTAAGTGTAGGTTTGCTGATGATACAAAAGTGAGTGGTTTTGCAGATAGTGAAGATGGTTGTGAACGATTGCAGCAGGATCTGGATCGATTGGCCAGGTGGGCGGAGGAATGGTTGATGGACTTTAATACAGAGAAGTGTGAGGTGTTGCATTTTGGGACGTTGAACAAGGGCAGGACCTACACAGTGAATGGTCGGCCTCTGGGTAGTGTTGCAGAGCAGAGGGATCTAGGAGTACAGGTACATGGTTCCTTGAAGGTCAAGTCACAGGGAGATGAGGTGGTCAAAAAGGCGTTTGGCACTTTGGCCTTCATCAGTCAGAGTATTGAGTATAGAAGTTGGGAGGTCACGTTGCAGTTGTATAAGACGTTGGTGAGACCGCATTTAGAATATTGTGTTCAGTTGCTGGGCACCATGTTATAGGGAAGATATTGTTAAGCAAGAAAGGGTTCAGGAAAGATTTACGAGGATGTTGCCGGGACTTGAGGGCCTGAGCTATAGGGAGTCGGGAGAGTTGAGCAGGCTGGGACACTATTCCATGGATCGCAGGAGGATGAGGGGAGATCTTATAGAGGTGTATAAAATAATGATAGGATAGATCGGGTAGATGCACAGAATCTCTTGCCCAGAGTAGGGGAATCGAGGACCAGAGGTTGTAGATTTAAGGTGAAGGGGAAAAGATTTGATAGGAATCTGAGGGTAACATTTTCACACAAAGGGCAGTGGATGTATGGAATGAGCTGCCAGAGGAGGTAGTTGAGGCTGGGACTATCCCATCATTTAAGAAACAGTTGGACGTGTACATGGATTTCAAGGTTTCAAGGTCAGTTTATTCCCTAGGACATTGAGGGAAGTTAGTGTAGAAATAGCCGGGGCTATGACAGAAATATTTCAAATGTCATTAGAAACGGGAATAGTCCCCGAGGATTGGGGTACTGCGCATGTTGTTCCATTGTTTAAAAAGGGTTCTAAAAGTAAACCTAGCAATTATAGACCGGTTAGTTTGACTTCAGTGGTGGGCAAATTAATGGAAAAGATACTTAGAGATAATATATATAAGTATCTGGATAAAGAGGGTCTAATTAGGAACAGTCAACATGGATTTATGCCTGGAAGGTCATGTTTGACTAATCTTCTTGAATTTTTTGAAGAGGTTACTAGGGAAATTGACGAGGGTAAAGCAGTGGATGTTGTCTATATGGACTTCAGTAAGGCCTTTGACAAGGTTCCTCATGGAAGGTTGGTTAAGAAGGTTCAACTGTTGGGTATAAATGCAGGAATAGCAAGATGGATTCAACAGTGGCTGAATGGGAGAAGCCAGAGGGTAATGGTGGATGGCTGTTTGTCGGGTTGGAGGCAGGTGACTAGTGGGGTGCCTCAGGGATCTGTGTTGGGTCCTTTGTTGTTTGTTATGTACATCAATGATCTGGATGAAGGGGTGGTAAATTGGATTAGTAAGTATGCAGATGATACCAAGATAGGGGGTGTTGTGGATAATGAAGAGGATTTCCAAAGTCTACAGAGTGATTTAGGCCAGCTGGAAAAAGGGGCTGAAAGATGGCAGATGGAGTTTAATGCTGATAAATGTGAGGTGCTACACCTTGGCAGGACAAATCAAAATAGGACGTACATGGTAAACGGTAGGGAATTGAAGAATACAGTTGAACAGAGGGATCTGGGAATAACCGTGCATAGTTCCTTGAAGGTGGAATCTCATATAGATAGGGTGGTAAAGAAAGCTTTTGGTATGCTAGCCTTTATAAAGCAGAGCATTGAGTATAGAAGCTGGGATGTAATGTTAAAATTGTACAAGGCGTTGGTGAGACCAAATCTGGAGTATGGTGTACAATTTTGGTCGCCCAATTATAGGAAGGATGTCAACAAAATAGAGAGGGTACAGAGGAGATTTACTAGAATGTTGCCTGGGTTTCAACAGCTAAGTTACAGAGATAGGTTAAATAAGTTAGGTCTTTATTCTCTGGAGCGCAGAAGGTTAAGGGGGGACTTGATAGAGGTCTTTAAAATGATGAGAGGGATAGACAGAGTTAATGTGGACAAGCTTTTCCCTTTGAGAATAGGGAAGATTCAAACACGAGGACATGACTTTAGAATTAAGGGACAGAGGTTTAGGGGTAACATGAGGGGGAACTTCTTTACTCAGAGAGTGGTAGCGGTGTGGAATGAGCTTCCAGTGGAAGTGGTGGCGGCAGGTTCGTTGGTATCATTTAAAAATAAATTGGATAGGCATATGGATGAGAAGGGTATGGAGCGTTATGGTATGAGTGCAGGCAGGTGGGACTAAGGGAAAAAAGTTGTTTGGCACGGACTTGAAGGGCGGAGATGGCCTGTTTCCGTGCTGTAATTGTTATATGGTTATATGGTTATTGTCAGATGCACCAATTAAGTTACGGTGAAATTAGAGTTACCGTACAGCCGTACTAAGTGAAAAGCCACAAGACACACATTCACATAAAGGTTTCCATAAACATCCACCACAGTGGATTCCTCACTGTAATGGAAGGCCATAAAGTTCAATCTTCTTGCTCGTGTTCTCCCGTGGTCGGGGCAGTCAAACCATCCGCAGCTGGGGCGATGGAAGCCTCCATTGGGGTGATCGAAACTCCCGCGTCGGGGCGGTTGAAACTCTCTCCACGGCATGGAGCTCCCGAGTTGGCCTCTTCTTACCAGAGGCCGCGGGCTTCACGATGTTAAAGTCCACAGGCCCTGCACATTCGACCAACGAGAAGAGAAGAGACACGACGTTACTCACAGCCGTCAACCGACGCACTTCTCCAGACCGCACAGATCGCTGGCAGCCGGCGCAAAGGGACAAACTGGCGCAGGGACTGAACTCAGCGTGAGAACTTGGTCATGAGTGTGAGGGCGTGAGAAATTGCCCCAAGGCGTGATTCTCACGCTGGAAGCATGAGAGTTGGCAGTCCTGAGTAACTACAATGTTTGAAGTCAGACCCAACAGCCAGCATTTGACAGCACCGGCCTGTACTCGCTGGAGTTTAGGATGAGGGGGGACCTCATTGAAACCTACCGGATAGTGAAAGACCGGGATACAGGAGAGGAAGTTTCCACTCGTGGGAGAGTCTGGGACCAGAAGGTATGGCCTCAGAATTAAAAGACGCACCTTTAGAAAGTTAAGGATGAATTTCTTTAGTCAGAGGGTGGTGAATCTGCGGAATTCATTGCCACAGAGAAGGCAGGAGAATGAGGTGGAGAGAGCAAGATAGATCAGCCATGATTGAATGGCGGGGAAGCCTACTTCTGCTCCTATGACTTATGAATTTGAACAAATTTGAATGAAGATGGTTGTTGTTGGAAGTCAAACATGCCATTCCCAGGATATTGCCACAGGAGTTCCTCAGGCTAGTCCCCTGAGACCCACCATCTTTAGTTGTTTCAACAAATGACCATCCATCAAAAATGGGGATGGCCAGTCATGACTTCACAATGGCCAATCCCAGTCATGACTGACCATCGATGCAGCAAGACCCAGGCACAATTCACACAGGGCTGGTTAGTGGCCAGAAGCATTTGTGCCACTGAAGTGCTTCTAGATTATCCTCAATCTGGATTGATCCACCATGGTGAAACCTCAACTAAGCCTAAACCTTGGGGGTAGACACAAAATGCTGGAGTAACTCAGCGGGACAGGCAGCATCTCTGGAGAGAAGGAATGGGTGACGTTTCGGATCGAGACACTTCGTCAGACCCGAAACGTCACCCATTCCTTCTCTCCAGAGATGCTGCCTGTCCCACTGAGTTACTCCAGTATTTTGTGTCTACCTTCGATTTAAAACCAGCATCTGCAGTTCTTTCCTACCTAAACCTTGGAGTGTCTCTTCACCTTTTACACATTTAGGTCCACGCTTGAAACATATCCCTTTCGTGTTCTTTGTATCAGCTTGTCGTTCTGTGAGAAACACGATTTGATAAGGTTTCTGTATGCAACATCCAAATGCTGTTGTGTTTGTTCTGTGGGACAGTCCCTTGACCCCATCCTCCTGTTTATCGTCCTTGCATTGACTCTCTTACTCAGCCATTCCTTCCTGTAGTTCAAATAAGGGTCCCATTCAACATAATAAAAAGCTTTGCAAATCAACCAACTGAAACTACAGGTTAATAACAGCCAAAAATAAAAGAAGACTGCTCCCTTGCTGAGACATGTGTTACATCCTCAGCTCAAGCAACAAGTCTCATATCACCCAGCAGAGCTCCTGCCGGCATTTCACCAGAGCTGAGAGAAGAGTTCCAACCTCAGTGTGGGTCCATTCTGGTCAGGTTAACTCGCAGAGCAGCGCGAGCTGATCGATAACGAACACTCCCAGAAGCCCCACACGCCGCAGGTTCTAGCACCACGTACCGCGCACAATCTGATGTCAAAGCAGCGGCACCCCAGCGAGATTCCCCAAGTCCCTCTTCCAAGGGTAGGTCACTGATAGGCAGTGAGATAATGGAGAAACAGGAGCATGATGCAGAGGATGCTGCATGGATACTACATGCGACATGCAAGAAGTGTGAATGGCTGGCCCATTCTGTGTGCCCAGGGACTGGCTGCTGTTCCCAGGTCACCTCGCCTGTCCCGACCTCACGAAAACGACTTGAAAAAAAAATGTGTTTTTTCTGGTTACGGGCCGTGTGCCTGTAGTCCGAACCCTGTCCTAGATGTTTGGCTTCATTGTGGTCATCGCCCCCGCCTCCATGTTTGACAACTGCATCACGTGGTTAGTTCCATCTCCGGCTGCTTCATGTTGCCGGCAGCTGCACATTCGCCCACTGAAGAGACCCGACGTTACTCACAGCCGCCATCCACGCGCTTCCCCAGACCGTACAGAGCGCTGGCAGCCGGCGCAAAGGGCCAAACTGGCGCAGGGACTGAACTCAGCGTGAGAACTCGGCTATGAGCGTGAGGGCGTGAGAATTTGCTCCAAGGAGTGAGTCTCACGCCGAAAGGTGAGAGTTGGCAGCCCTGGGATTAGATTCTCAGGAATGCCAGAGTTTGAGGAGAGACTTGATAGAAATATATGGGAGGCTTGGATCGGGTAGATGGTCACTTGGGGTGGAAATATCAAATACCACAGGCCACAGTTTGGAGGTGAGGGGAGCAAAGTTGAAAGGAGATGAGAGGGGCAATTGTTTACACAGAGGGTGGGGTCCTGGGGGTGGTGGTGGAGACAGACAAAGGTGGCGGGGAGAATTTTAGATAGGCACTTGGATATGTAGGCAATGGGGAGATATGGAGGCTGCTAGGTGGTGGTCTTGGATCATGTTTGGCACATACATTGCGGGCCGAAGGGCCTGGTCCTGTACTGTACTGAGCTCGATGGGCAAATGGCCTACTCCTGCACCTATTGTCTATTGTCTATTGAATGGCTGTACTGTGCTCGAAGGGCCGAATGGCCTACTGCTGCACCTATTGTCTATTGTCTATTGTCTGCTCTATTTGTCTCGGACTCAGTAGGAATGGACAACAACTGACATCAATGTCTTCCGAATGCCTGAAGAAGGGTCTCGACCTGAAACGCCACCTATTCTTGTCTCCAGAGATGCTGCCTGACCCGCTGTGTTACTCCAGCACTCTGTGCCTCTCCTCGGTTTAAACCAGCATGGGCATACGATGGTGCAGCGGTAGAGTTGCTGCCTTCCAGACCAGAGACCCGGGTCCCAGGTTCAATCCTGACTACAGGTGCTGTCTGTACGGAGTTTGTACGTTCTCCCTGTGACCTGTGTGGGTTTTCACCGAGATCTTTGGTTTCCTCCCACACTCCAAAGACGTACAGGTTTGTAGGTTAATTGGCTGTGCATAAATGTAAATAGTGTTAATGTGTGGGGATCGCTGGTTGGCGTCGACGTGATGGGCCGAAGGGCCTGTTTCTGCGCTGCATCTCTAAACTAATCTGCTGTTCCTCCCTACACATCTTGAGAATCAATTGTAAATAAAGTTGGAGAAGGTGGCTCCATTGGCCAGTGTGGTTTGGTGACGGGATGAGTGTATTCCCAACCTTGCTCCTCTGGGACCCATCGCGATGATCCCTGTTCATCAGATACTCCCAGAGATGCTGCCAGGGTTCAAAACAACTCTTCCTCTTGCACAATATTTTGGGCACGGTATTTTTCTTGTTCTGCATCACTGGCCACACATAAACGCATCAGGCAAATAACAATTGTTGTTGCCGCACTTGCCTGAGAATGAGTCATAGCGTGTCCCCGATAACCCTGACATGCTCCGTGTCACTGGGCACGGGGGCAACACGCGTGTGGAGAACATACAACGTGTATGTTCAGCACCACCATGCTGCCACAGCACCAGCAGACATACACAACAGTACAACGACCAATATCATGTGTCTGTACCCTGTGGACGGCTCGATTGTAGTCATGTATTGTCTGTCCACTAACAACAGCTTTTCACTGGATGTGACAACAAACATAGCTAAACTAAACACATCTTTAAACGGTGCAGGGCAGGAGGAAGTCACTGTGCCGTTTCCCAACATTTCTCCCCACAGTTTCACAATGATTTACTTTAGTTTTGTCCAGAGTTAAAGCACAGAAACAGGCCCTTCAGCCCATCGAGTCCGCGCCGACCAGCAATCACCCATACACTAGCACTACCGCACACACTAGGGACAATTTACATTTACCCAAGCCAATTAACATACACATCTGCACGTCTCTGGAGCGTAGGATGAAACCGGAGCACCCGGAGAAAACCCACACGGTCACAGGGAGAACGTACAAACTCCGTACAGACAGCACCCGTAGTCAGGATGGAACCCGGGTCTCTGGTGCTGTGAGGCAGCAGCACTACCCGCTGCACCACTGAGCTGCTTAAAAGCAATTCCCAGTAGTTTGATAGTAATATCAGCAAGAAACATTACGGCAAACATCAGCCAGGATTTTGTTTAACAATAAGATCTTCATATTTACCCATCAGGTGGAGCCGGATTTAAAACTAGGAAGTGTTGCCCACGGTGAAATGAAGCTATAAAATCAAATCTAATTAAAGATATAAAATAAATCCTCACACTGCAGGAGTGTGTGAACGGTATTAAATGTTCTGCAGAAGTGTTGTCATTTAAGATGTTCAATTTCCTCGTACAAACTTCTCCGCCCATCTGAAGAAGGGTACCGACCCGAAACATCACCTATCCATGTTCCCCACAGTGATACAGAGATACAGGGGGGGATACAGGGGGTGATACAGGATGTGATACGGGGGTGATATAGGGGGAGATACAGGGGGAGATATAGAGATACTGAGGGGGATACAGGGGGGGATACAGGGGGGGATACAGGGAGGGATACAGGATGTGATACGGGGGTGATATAGGGGGAGATATAGAGATACTGAGGGGGATACTGAGGGGGATACTGAGGGGGATACAGGGAGGGATACAGGGGGGGATACAGGGGGGGATACAGGGGGAGATACAGCCTGTGACATTCTGCCCAGTCCCCTCTATGAAAAAGGAAGAAGGGTCACGACTTGAAACGTCACCCATTCCTTCTCTCCACAGATGCTGCCTGACCCGCTGAGTTACTCCAGCACTCTGTGAAACGTCACCTATCCATGTTCTCCACAGATGCTGCCTGACCCGCTGAGTTACTCCAGCACTCTGTGAAACGTCACCTATCCATGTTCTCCACAAATGCTGCCTGACCCGCTGAGTTACTCCAGCACTCTGTGAAACGTCACCTATCCATGTTCTCCACAGATGCTGCGTGACCCGCTGAGTTACTCCAGCACTCTGTGAAACGTCACCTATCCATGTTCTCCACAGATGCTGCCTGACCCGCTGAGTTACTCCAGCACTCTGTGAAACGTCACCTATCCGTGTTCTCCACAGATGCTGCCTGACCCGCTGAGTTACTCCAGTACTCTGTCTATCTATGGTATATACCAGCATCTGCAGCAGTAGATTTGCTGCCTTACAGCACCAGAGACCCAGCTTTGATCCTGACTCTGGATGCCGTCTACCTCATTGGAGGCCATCGGACTATCTTTGATTGGATGTTACTGGATATTATCTTGCACGAAACACTTTTCACATTATTCCTTTCATCATGTGTCTGTACACTGTGGACGGCACGATTGTAATCATGTGTTGTCTTTCCACTGACTGGATAGCACGCAACAGAAGCTTTTCACTGTAATCTCGGTACGTGTGACAATAAACAGTATTCCAACTACCTCTACCTCACATTAGCAGTCTCTGGTGCATCTATCTATTGCTCACTCCCCTAGTTAATCCACACAGAAATGTCACTTTAAATGTCATCTTTCTTTAAGTAAGGACCAATTTCCCAATGTTCATTGGCTCCATCTTTTCAGACAATGCCTTCCAACATTTAACGGGAGATAAAGCCAGAGGCTCCTCGATCAACACCAGCACTCCTGTGCCCTGCATCATTCCGTAAACTGCATCAGAATATTATTGTCCTGACTCGTCACCAACTCTCAAAGATGAATAAACATTTCACAGACAGGTTCACTGCAGACTCTCGGTGTTAAAAATAAAACATGAGTTAAGACTGTGCCAAGTGTGAAGAATCATTTGGGACCGGCAAGTGGATCAACTGCAAGTTAATTTAAGCTGCTAACAGGTCACTAATATTATATACTTATATAAATGTCTCATCTACAAAGCACTTCCATTATATGCTTGTCCTGGGAATTTAACGTTCAGGAGACTATTGCTTGGTCTTTTTCATTACTCAATCACAATCCAACATAAACTATCTACAACAAACTGAATGCAGGAAAAATCTCCAGCCATCAATTAAATGTGGCAAACATGACCCCATGCCATATCTGCCTGCACGTACTCCATATCCCTCCATTCCCTGCATATCCATGTGCCTATCCCAAAGGCAAACATCTGCAAACATCACTACCGTATCTGCCTCCACAACCACTCCTGGCAGCGTGTTCCACGCACGCACCACCACATGTGTAACAAAAGTTTCCCCTCTCACCTTAAACTACGCCCTCTAGTGTTGGACATTTTCACCCTAGAGAAAAGGTTCTGACTGTCTACCCTATCTATGCCTCTCATAATTTTATCAAGTCTCTCCGCAATCTGCAGCATTCCAGAGAAAACAATCTGTTAAAATCTGTCTCAACCCTCTCCCAGTAGCTGAAACCCTCTAATCCCGGCATCCTCTGCACCCTCCTTACTGTACTGGGGCGGCCAGAAGTGCCCGCAATACTCCAGATGCAGCCTGACCAACGTCCTATAGACTTGCATCATGACTTCCTGACTCTCATATCCGAAGCCCGTAACAATGAAGGCAAGCTTACAGAACACCTTCATGACCCCCCAACCACACGTGCTGCCATTGGATTCCATTGTACACCACTGTAGGGTCACCACTCATCCTCCTGCCTCCAACGTGTAGCGTCCTGTCTGTGACTCACACCCCATGCTGTGACCATGGTCAGCTGGGACATTGCTTACTCTCACCTGTAGAGGTACAGTGAAAAGCTGTTGTTGTGTGAGGAGGGGTCCCACCCGAAACATCACCCAGAGATGCTGCCCGCTGATCCCGCTGAGTTACTTCAGCTTTGTATATCTATCTTCAAAAGACTGTACGTGATTATAATCGAGCCGTCCACAGCGTACAGATACATGATCAAGGGACAAATGTGTAGTGCAAGGTAAAGCCCGATCAAGGATAGTCTGAGGGTCTCCAATTAGGGAGATGGGAGGTCAGGACCGCTCTCTAGTTGTGGTAGGATGGTGAAGACTGGGTTAGGAATTACATGCCGTCCCAGAGGGAGATACAGGGGAGACACAGAGCTACAGGGGGAGATACAGAGGGAGATACAGGGGGAGATACTAGGGGTGATACAGGATGTGATACAGAGATACAGGGGGAGATACAGAGGGAGATACAGGGGGTGATACAGGATGTGATACAGGGGTGACATAGGGGGAGATACAGGGGGAGATACAGAGATACAGGGGGAGATACAGAGATACAGGGGGGCATACGGGGGGGGATACAGGGGGAGATACAGGGGGGATACAGGGGGGGATACAGGGGAGATACAGCGGGGATACAGGGGGGGATACAGGGGGAGATACAGGGGGGAATACAGGGGAGATACAGGGGGGGATACAGAAATACAGGGGGGATACAGGGGGAGATACAGGGGAGATACAGGGGGGGATACAGGGGGGATACAGGGGGTGATACAGGGGGAGATACAGGGGAAGATACAGGGGAAGATACAGAGATACAGGGGAAGATACAGAGATACAGGGGGGGATACAGAGATACAGGGGGGATACAGAGATACAGGGGGGATACAGGGGGAGATACAGCCTGTGACATTCTGCCCAGTCCCTTCTATGAAAAAGGAAGAAGGGTCACGACCTGAAACATCACCCATTCCTTCTCTCCTCAGATGCTGCCTGACCCGCTGAGTTACTCCAGCACTCTGTGAAACGTCACCTAACCATGTTCTCCACAGATGCTGCCTGACCCGCTGAGTTACTCCAGCATTTCGGGTCTATCCTCTGTGTGAAACACTTGCCTGTTGGCCCAGTGACTCTGCCCAAGGGGACACAGGGCTTGATGACAAATGGTTGATCCTGGCTCACCGTGCCCGCTGTTGGCCTCGCAGTAGCCAGTCCTCACAGTAGGACCCAACCCACAGGCCAGGGTGGGTCGGCTACACACTGGCCTTCATCAGTCACAGTAAAGAGCGGGGAAGTTGGGATGTACAGGAAGGAACTGCAGATGCTGGTTTAGACCGAGTGCTGGAGTAACTCAGTGGGACAGGCAGCATCTGTGGAGAGAAGGAATGGGTGACGTTTCAGGCTGAGATCCTTTTGCTGAACACCTCCTCTGGCCTGGGCCTACGCGATCTCCCTGTTGCTAAACACTAACTCCCTCTCCCATCCCCACACTGACCGTTCTGTCCTGGGCCTCCTCCACTCCCAGAGCGAGGCCCAGGACAGAACCCAGCGTGAGATACACTGAACCCACACTTACACCCCAGCGGCATAAACATTGACCTCTCTAACTTCAAGTAACCCTGGCTTCCCCTCTCTCTGTCCCAACCCCACCTAGTTCTCCAACTAGTTTCACTATCCGTCTGATTCATTTTACAGATTATAGGCCTCTTTGTCACTTTCACCTCAGCTAACAATGAACCATTCTACATTTACTTATTATCATCATTTTCACACCTTACCCTTCCATATCTTTAGACTCCCTCTCCCCTGACTCTCAGTCTGAAGAAGGGTCTTGACCCGAAACGTCACCCATTCCTTCTCTCCAGAGATGCTGCCTGTCCTGCCAGCAAGTTGGGATGTCATGTTACAGATGTTGTACAGATGTTGGGGAGACCACATTCGGATGGTCAGTTTGATGGTCAGTTGTGGTCACTCTACTACAGGAAGGATGTTGTTAAACTAAAAGAGCACAAGAGAGATTTACGAGGATGCTGGGCAGAGGGTGGTGGGTGTATGGAACGAGCTGCCGGAGGAGGTAGCTGAGGCAGGGACTATCACAACATTTAAGAAACATTTAGACAGGTACATGGATAGGGCAGGTTTAGAGGGATATGGGCCAAACATAGGTCGGTGTAACTATTGTAGATGGGACATGTTGGTCGGTGTGGACAAGTTGGGCCAAAGGGCCTGTTTCCACAATGTATCACTCTCTGATTCTGACATAATTAGCTTGCCAAGGGTCATGAGTTCATGTTTTAGGAGCAGAATTAGGCCATTCGGCCCATCAAGTCTACTCCACCATTCAATCATGACTGGTGCATCTCTCCCTCGTAACCCCATTCTCCTGCCTTCTCCCCATTACCCCTGACACCCGCACTAATCAAATATCTGTCATATCTGACGGCAATGAATTCCACAGACTGCCCGACCTCTGACTACAGATATCCCTCCTCATCTCCTTCCTGGAGGAATCTGTGCCTCACCCAGCAGTTTTGTCACTGGGCACAAGTCAGGCTCAGTGCTGGTGAACGTCCTGCGTTGCATTGGGGCAGCGTTCGTTCCTCTGTCACTGGGGGCCCATTGTGTGTCACCAGCATCAAAGGACCTTTGTTTACATCTGTTCTGACTCGGATGGAAGTCAGCAAAGTCTTGGAGCAATGCTGCAGCGATCATGCTGGGGGAAGCGTGGTGTTGTGGTGTGAACAATGGTAGATGTGTACACAGGCCGTGACATCAGTGCCCCCTGCCCCTTGTTTACATGCCGGTGAACACCCTGTGCTTGCTGGGACCATGCACCCTGGGACCAGGGACCATGCACCCTGTGTGTGCTGGGGACTGGGGACTGGGGACCATGCACCCTGTATGTGCTGGGGACAGGGACCAGGGACCAGGGACCATGCACCCTGTATGTGCTGGGGACAGGGACCAGGGACCATGCACCCTGTATGTGCTGGGGACAGGGACCAGGGACCATGCACCCTGTATGTGCTGGGGACAGGGACCAGGGACCATGCACCCTGTATGTGCTGGGGACAGGGACCAGGGACCATGCACCCTGTATGTGCTGGGGACAGGGACCAGGGACCATGCACCCTGTATGTGCTGGGGACAGGGACCAGGGACCATGCACCCTGTATGTGCTGGGGACAGGGACCAGGGACCATGCACCCTGTATGTGCTGGGGACAGTGACCAGGGACCATGCACCCTGTGTGTGCTGGGGACTGGGGACCAGGGACCATGCGCCCTGTGCTTACCCGGGGACTGGGGACAGGGACCAGGGACCATGCACCCTGTGCTTGCTGTAGACAGGGACCAGGGACCATGCGCCCTGTGCTTACCCGGGGACTGGGGACAGGGACCAGGGACCATGCACCATCGTGACGTGCCACAGCGCCATGAGCTGACCAACTCCCCCCTCTCCGCAGGCAGCGAGTGCCAGGGTCTGGGACCCACCGGCCACTCCAGGGAGACTCTCACGGGCACCGCTCCCCCAAGGGATGGTGACACAGCGGATAGAGCTGCTACCTCACAGCACCAGCGACCCGGGCTACGGGTGCTGTCTGTACGGAGTTTGTACGTTCTCCCTGTGACAGCGTGGGTTTTCTCCCGGTGCTCCGGTTTCCTCCCACATTCCAAAGACTGTGTCTCCGTGTCCCTGTGTCTCTGTGTCTCTGTGACTGTGTCTCTGTGTCTCTGTGTCTCTGTGTCTCTGTGTCTCTGTGACTGTGTCTCTGTGTCTCTGTGTCTGTGTCTCTGTGTCTCTGTGACTCTGTGTCTCTGTGTCTCTGTGTCTCTGTGTCTGTGTCTCTGTGACTCTGTGTCTCTGTGTCTCTGTGTCTCTGTGACTGTGTCTCTGTGACTCTGTGACTCTGTGTCTCTGTGTCTCTGTGACTCTGTGTCTCTGTGTCTCTGTGACTCTGTGACTCTGTGACTGTCTCTGTGTCTCTGTGTCTGTGACTCTGTGTCTCTGTGTGTCTGTGACTGTGTCTCTGTGACTCTGTGTGTCTGTGACTGTGTCTCTGTGACTCTGTGACTGTCTCTCTGTCTCTGTGACTCTGTGACTCTGTGTCTCTGTGACTCTGTGACTCTGTGTCTCTGTGACTCTGTGACTGTGTCTCTGTGACTCTGTGACTCTGTGTCTCTGTGACTCTGTGTCTCTGTGATTCTGTGACTCTGTGACTCTGTGACTCTGTGACTGTCTCTCTGTCTCTGTGTCTGTGACCCTGTGACCCTGTGTCTCTGGGACTGTTATCTGTGACTATATGAGGTCACCTGGTGAGGATCAGAGTGAGTAGGTGGTCACTGGACAATGTTCTACCTGAGAGCAGTAACCGATGCAAGGAAGGTGAGGTGGGGGGAGAGGAGTGAATCTCTCACTCCTGTAGTCTAGCGTGGGAGACAACCTCAGTTGATGCCACTCACTGCCTCTAATCCTGGCAGTTTCCAAATGCCATCGTAATCCACGGACTAATCCAATATTGCTGATCTGAGCAAGAGTGGAGACTGTGATCAACATCTGCTCACGATCTACACAAGGCTGCCCGTACATGATCTCACTGTGCTGGCCATGCTGATACACTCAATAATCCACACATCACCCACTTACTTCTTTAGACAATAAAGAGTCTAAACTATACAACCTCCTTCAAAATGCGTATGTCACTTACTGGGAACAGCTAAATCTATAATGTGTGTGTGTGTGTATACGTTTGTGTATATACGTGTGTGTATATACGTGTGTGTGTGTGTGTGTATGTTTGTATGTGTGTATATACGTGTGTGTATATACGTGTGTGTGTGTGTATGTGTATGAGCGTGTGTGTGTGTGTGTATGAGCGTGTGTCTGTGTGTGAGGGGGTGTGTGTGTATATACATGTGTATGTGTGTATATGTGTGTATGTGTGTACATACGTGTGTGTGTGTGTATATACGTGTGTGTGTGTGTATGTGTGTATACGTGTGTGTGTGTTTATGTGTGTATATATATGTGTGTGTGTGTATGAGCGTGTGTCTGTGTGTGAGGGGGTGTGTGTGCGTATATGTGTGTATGTGTGTATGTCTACATGTGTGTGTGTATGTGTGTATATACGTGTGTGTGTGTATATGTATGAGTGTGTCTGTGTGTGAAAGGGTATGCGTGTCTATATACGTGTGTGTGTGTGTGTGTGTGATTACGTGTGTGTGTCTGTATACGTATGTGTGTGTTTGTGTGTGTACACGTGTGTGTGTCTATATACGTGTGTGTGTCTGCGTGTGTATACGTGTGTGTGTGGGTTTAGTGTGTGTGTGTGTGTGGCTTTAGTGTGTGTGTGTGGGTTTAGTGTGTGTGTGTGTGTGTCTATATACGTGTGTGTGTGTGTGTCTATATACGTGTGTGTGTGTGTGTCTATATACGTGTGTGTGTGTGTGTCTATATATGTGTGTGTGTGTGTGTGTGTCTATATACGTGTGTGTGTGTGTGTCTATATACGTGTGTGTGTGTGTCTATATACGTGTGTGTGTGTGTGTGTGTGTCTATATACGTGTGTGTGTGTGTGTCTATATACGTGTGTGTGTGTGTGTGTCTATATACGTGTGTGTGTGTGTGTGTGTGTGTCTATATACGTGTGTGTGTGTGTGTCTATATACGTGTGTGTGTGTGTGTGTCTATATACGTGTGTGTGTGTGTGTGTGTGTGTCTATATACGTGTGTGTGTGTGTGTGTCTATATACGTGTGTGTGTGTGTGTGTGTTTACGTGTATACACACACACACTGAACTATTGTTCTTGTTGATGATATAGTTTCCAGTGCACCATGTTCACATCTTGTGTTGAGCTGCAGCAAGTAAGAATGTCGTTGTTCTATCTGGGACACACGACAATAAAACACTCTGGACCCTTGATCCCTTCTACAAATCATCACATTGCAGTCACACAGCACGGAAACAGGCCCTTCGGCCCAACTTGCCCATGCTAACCAACACGCCAACCATCTACACTAGTCCCACCTGCCCACGTTTGACCCATATCCCTCTAAACCCGTCCTATCCATGTACCTGTCCAAATGTCTTTTAAATGTTGTGATAGTCCCAGCCTCATCTACCTCCTCCGGCAGCTTGTTCCATACACCCACCACCCTCTGTGTGGAAACGTTACCCCTCAGGTTCCTATTTCATCTTTGCCCTCTCACCGTAAACGCATGTCCTCTAGTTCTTGAACCCCTGCTCTGGGTAAAAGACCCATTAATGCTGACATTAGTGGGTGTGTTTCAGACAGAACGTTGCCCACATTCGTGCCACTTGCTGCAGAGTAAACAAGCCGCTCCTCACAATGGAGAGTGTGGGCATATCTGGCATTGCCACAGGGAGTGTGACGCTTACTGCCTGTGTAGTTGTGCCCGTCATTATACACTCACACCTGCTGTCTGACAGATGGGCTGCTTCTTTCCACCATCGCTCTAATGAGCACACACCCCTCCTGCTGCTGCCGGACACGTACCATGTTGTTTACCAACCCCGGCTCCCAGCCTCACTTTTGTCAGCCTCAATGCACCCACTCAAGTGGAAACAATCGTAGAGTCACACACAGCACAGAAACAGGCCAACCCATCCAGCCCGACCAACATGCCCCATCTACACTAGTCCCACCTGCCCACCCCGACCAACATGCCCCATCTACACTAGTCCCACCTGCCCACCCCGACCAACATGCCCCATCTACACTAGTCCCACCCCGACCAACATGCCCCATCTACACTAGTCCCACCTGCCCACCCCGACCAACATGCCCCATCTACACTAGTCCCACCCCGACCAACATGCCCCATCTTCACTAGTCCCACCCCGACCAACATGCCCCATCTACACTAGTCCCAGCCCGACCACCATGCCCCATCTACACTAGTCCCAGCCCGACCACCATGCCCCATCTACACTAGTCCCACCCCGACCAACATGCCCCATCTACACTAGTCCACCCTGACCAACATGCCCCATCTACACTAGTCCCAGCCCGACCACCATGCCCCATCTACACTGGTCCCACCCCGACAAACATGCCCCATCTACACTAGTCCCACCCCGACCAACATGCCCCATCTACACTAGTCCCACCTGCCCACCCCGACCAACATGCCCCATCTACACTAGTCCCACCCCGACCAACATGCCCCATCTACACTAGTCCCACCCCGACCAACATGCCCCATCTACACTAGTTCCACCCCGACCAACATGCCCCATCTACACTAGTCCCACCCCGACCAACATGCCCCATCTACACTAGTCCCACCTGCCCACCCCGACCAACATGCCCCATCTACACTAGTCCCACCCCAACAAGGAAGGGCCAGTGGATGTAGTGTACCTGGACTTTCAGAAAGCATTTGATCAGGTCCCACATAAGAGATTAGTGGGCAAAATTAGGGCACATGGTATTGGGAGTAGAGTGCTGACATGGATAGAAAATTGGTTGGCAGACAGGAAACAAAGAGTAGGGATTAACGGGCTACCTTTCAGAATGGCAGGCAGTGACTAGTGGGGTGCCGCAAGGCTCGGTGCTGGGACCGCAGATATTTACAATATATTAATGTTGGTAACCCCATATCCCCTGACTCCGCTATTTTTAAGAGCTCCATCTAGCTCTCTCTGGAAAGTGTCCAGAGAACCGGCCTCCACCGCCCTCTGAGGCAGAGAATTCCACAGACTCACCACTCTCTGTGAGAAAAAGTGTTTCCACGTCTCCGTTCTGAATGGCTTACCCCTTATTCTTAAACTGTGGCACCTGGTTCTGGACTCCCCCAACATCGGGAACATGTTTCCTGCCTCTAGCATGTCCAAACCCTTAACAATCTTATATGTTTCAATAAGATATCCTCTCATCCTTCTAAACTCCAGAGTGTACAAGCCCAGCCGATCCATTCTCTCAGCCTATGACAATCACACCATCCCGGGAATTAACCTTGTAAACCTACGCTGCACTCCCTCAATAGCAAGAATGTCCTTCCTCAAATTAGGGAACCAGAACTGCACACCAATGATCTGTTCTCCGTGGTCAAGTCATTTGAATCTGTTGTCATACACAGTAGGGTGATGGATTGGTGGAATAGATTCAAAGAATAGACTCAACTAGGTCACAGGTTCAAACCCAGTAAGGTGAGGTGCAATGCTACAATGCTACAATGCTACAATGCAGACCCTTCTTCAGACTGGTCCCCACTCCCCCTCCACCCTCTCCCACTCTTCCTCCCTCTCCCTCTTTCCTCATCCTTGCGTCCATCTGCCCAGTCACGCCAGGACGGACACACACGGGAAACACTGCCTCAGCTTGTAACTGCTGACAAGATCATTGCCATCCACTGGTAGATGAAGGCCACACTACTGCTGTGTGCGTCTTTACATTCTGTGCATCAAGACCTCCCATATACCAGCGCACTTATTGTACAGAAACATTTCAGGAGCGATTATCAACAACTTCCTACCATGGATATTTGGACACCTGGAATGGGCTTTGAATGAGGAGAGGGAGATTTACAGAGATTACCAGCTGGAGTTCACGCCTTGTGGCCTCAGGGTTCAGTGCCATTGTTTGTCACCTATCAATGATTTGGATGAGAACATACAAAGTATGATGAGTAAAGCCCTTGTCCCACTTACGTGTCCTTGGCACGCAACTTATGCGACCTCGTGGTCACGTTGAGGCCACGGGCGCTGAGAAGCGCGGAGGGGTATGTAGTTGTGCGCAGTATCGTGCGGCGCTCCGGGATTTTGTGGTGAACGCAATCTTCTGCTCGCCAGCGTACAGTCGTGTAACTGTCGCGTTACTCCTGCATCTTGTGTCCATCTTCAAATTCCATCACGCGCTCCAGATGGCTGTGCGGGCCCATGAAGACGCGCGCAACTTTTGCGGGACCATCGCGCCTCAACGTAACGACGAGGTCGCGTAATTTGCGTGCCAAGGACACGTAAGTGGGACAAGGCCTTAAGTCCACCATGGAGCAGCAGATAGAGCTGCTGCCTCACAACGCCAGAGACCCAGGTTCAATCCTGACTACGGGTGCTGTCTGTGTGGAGTTTGTACGTTCTCCCTATGACCTGTGTGGGTTTTCTCCAGGTGCTCCGGTTTCCTCCCACACTCCAAAGATGTGCAGGTTTGTAGGTTAATTGGTTTCAGCAATGATTGTAAAGTGTCCCTAGTGTGTGTAGGATAGTGTTAGTGTGCGGGGATCGCTGGTCGGCGCGGACTCGATGGGCCGAAGGGCCTGTTTCCGTGCTGTATCTCTAAACTAAAGTGAAACTAAAGTGCAGTGGGTCCTGACTGATGTTGGGGCTTGTCTGGGTCGGGGGTGGATTCTCCTCCTGAAATGGCTCTGGTCACTTAGAAACATAGACATTAGGTGCAGGAGTAGGCCATTCGGCCCTTCGAGCCTGCACCGCCATTCAATATGATCATGGCTGATCATCCAACTCAGTATCCCGTACCTGCCTTCTCTCCATACCCCCTGATCCCCTTAGCCACAATGGCCACATCTAACTTCCTCTTAAATATAGCCAATGAACTGGCCTCAACTACCCTCTGTGGCAGAGAGTTCCAGAGACCCACCACTCTCTGTGTGAAAAAAGTCCTTCTCATCTCGGTCCTAAAGGATTTCCCCCTTATCCTTAAGCTGTGACCCCTTGTCCTGGACCTCCCCAACATCGGGAACAATCTTCCTGCATCTAGCCTGTCCAACCCCTTAAGAATTTTGTAAGTTTCTATAAGAAACCCAGATGGGTTTGTGAGTACAGTGGCATCAAGCATTTAGTTTAGAGCTTCTGTACCTTCTGCCGGACGGACGGACCGGAGCGGGGAGAAGAAGGGGTGGACAAGTCTTTGATCCTGTTGGCTGCTTTCCCGAGGCACGTGTCTTAATGCAAAGCATTTGTCTGTGCTCCAGTACATCCAGCAGGTGGACTTTGGATTTTTGCTTTTGTAAATGGCACCAACATATGGCGATGGGTGCAAGAAGTTTACTGTGCAGTGACTATGTGACAATAATGAACCCTGATCTAGTAGGATCAGTGTGCAGTTTGCAGCAGCCTGCTTAGAAACATTGGCAGAGAGGTGGCTGCAACTCACTTCCTCAAACAGAAGCCCATCACCAGGGGAGGCACGGTGGCGCAGCGGTAGAGTTACTGCCTTACAGCGCTCACAGCTCCAGACACCCAGGTTCGATCCTGACCACGGGTGCTGTCTGTACGGAGTTTGTACGTTCTCCACGTGACCTGCGTGGGTTTCCTCCGAGATTCCTCCCAAAACTCCAAAACTGTACGGCTTTATAGGATAATTGGCTTGGTATACGTGTGTGTAGGGTAGTGTGAATGTGTGGGGGTCGCTGGTTGGTGCGACTCGGTGGACCAGAGCTGTATCTCTGAACAAGACCGTTGATTTAACAGCTCCACATCCCTTCACTGGGATTGGTAATATTGAAGGATAAAAGCGGACAGTTCTTCGTCTAATGAGATTAATGAGGCTCGTTGGGCTACAGTGTGAACACGAGGAATGTGGTTTCAGTGTGAAATCTCAGCAACACTTTATTCAGGACTATTTTCAGAACAGGGATAAGGTCACCAAATATTTTCTTTTTTTCCAACAGTCTTGAAACGATGGGCAAATACTGTCACGGTGTTCAGGTTTATTGTTGGGACTGTGTAGCAGTGAAAAGCTTTGCTTCACAACTCAGAAATACAATCAGCTCAAACTCAAGTACTATTGAGTCATAGAGCATGGAGACATCCCCATTCACCAACTTGCCCATGCGGACTAAGATGCTGCTGCCTACAATAGCAAATTGGCTCCATGGAAGGTTTGTGACCAGTGGTGTGTATCAAGAGGTTGGTGCTGGGCCCGTTACTGTTTGTCATCTACATCAATGATTTAGACAATAGACAATAGGTGCAGGAGTAGGCTGTTTGGCCCTTCGAGCCAGCACACCCATTCAATGTGATCATGGCTGATCATCCAAAATCAGTACCCCGTTCCTGCCTGCTCCCCATATCCCCTGACTCCACTATCTAACTCTCTCTTGAAAGCATCCTGAGAATTGGCCTTCTGAGGCAGGGAATTCCACAGATACACAACCCTCTGTGAAAAAGTGTTTCCTCGTCTCCGTTCTAAATGGCTTACCCCTTATTCTTAAATTGTGGCCCCTGGCTCTGGACTCCTGCAACATCGGGAACATGATTCCTGCCTCGAGCGTGTCCAAACCCTTGATGATGATTAGCAAGTTTGCAGATGACACTAAAGTGGGTGGTATCATAGACAGTGGAGATGGTCAAACATTGCCACAAGATGTTGACCGATTGGGCATGTGAGCTGAGGAATAGTTATAGAGTCATTGAGTCTAACAGTGTGCAAACAGGCCCTTTGGCCTAACTTGCCCACACCGGCCAACATGTCCCATCTGCACTAGTCCCACCTGCCTGTGTTTGACTCGTATCCCTCTAAACCTGTCTAGATGTTTCGTAAACATTGTTATAGTACCTGCCTCAACGATCTCCTTTGGCAGCTCGTTCCATACACGTTTGAAAAAGTTGATGGAATTTATTACAGAGAAATATGAGGTGATGCATTTTGGGAGCATTAACATGGGCAGGCCCGACACAGTGAATGGTTGGGCTCTGGGGAGTGTTGCAGAGCAGAGGGATCTAGGGGTGCAGGTATAATCACGGAGGGGGTAGTGTTGCACTGTCAGTTAACTGATATGTTACTTCAGTACTGAGAGAAGTGTCAGAAGACTCCTCAAATAGTCTTCATAGTGGATGTGGAGACTCTAGTGGGAGAGTCTAGGACTAGAGTTCACAGCCTCAGAATAAAAGACTTCCTTTTGGAAGGAGATGATGAGAAATTTCATTAGTCAGTGAATCTGTCTAATTCTTTGCCACAGAAGGCTGTGGAGGCCAAGCCAGTGGATATTTTTAAGGCAGAGATTGATAGATTGTACGGGTGTCAGAGGTTATGGAGAGAAGGCAGGAGAATGGGGTTTGGAGGGAGAGATAGATCAGTCAAGATTGAAGATTGGTGGAGTAGACTTGGTGGGCCGAATGGCCTAATTCTGTTTGATCTTAAGATCTTATAAAATTCGGCCATGTGGAGAGAGATTGGTAACAGAAAGGGTGGAGTTACCTTTCTGGGTGTGTATTACCAATATTACCAATATCATATCTCGTTTACCAATCTCCCAACAGACAGCAAGAGATAGAGGGAGATATTTACAGGTACATCAGCAGATATGAGAGATATGCAATAACAACAGGCTAACAGTACAAGAACATTATGGACATAGACAATAGACAATAGATGCTGAAGTAGGCCATTCAGCCCTTCGAGCCAGCACCAGCATTCAATGTGATCATGGCTGATCATCCTTAATCAGTACCCCGTTCCTGCCTTCTCCCCATATCCCCATGCATCCGCTAGCTTTAAGAGCCCTATCTAGCTCTCACTTGAAAGTATCCAGAAAACCGGCATCCACCACCCTCTGAGGTACAATATTCCACAGACTCACCACTCTCTGTGAGAAAAAGTGGTTCTTCGTCTCCGTTCTAAATGGCTTATCCCTTATTCTTAAACTGTGGGCCCTGGTTATGGACTCCCCAACATCGGGAACATGTTTCCTGCTGCTAGCGTGTCCAAACAATCCTTCTAAACTGCAGAGTGTACAAGCCCAGCTGATCCATTCTCTCAGCATACGACAGTCCCGCCATCCCGGGAATTAACCTTGTAAACCTATGCTGCACTCCCTCAATAGCAAGAATGTCCTTCCTCAAATTAGGGTTAAAACTGCACACAATACTCCAGGTGTGGTCTCACTAGGGCCCTGTACAGCTGCAGAAGGACCTCTTTGCTCCTATACTCGACTCCTCTTGTTATAAAGGCCAACATGCCATTAGCCTTCTTCACTGCATGCTGTACCTGCATGCTTACTTTCATAGACTGATGTACAAGGACCCCCAGATCCCGTTGGACTTCCCCTTTTTCCAACTTGACGTCATTTAAATAATAATCTGCCTTCCTGTTTTTGCTACCAAAGTGGATAACCTCACATTTATCCACATTAAACTTCATCTGCCATGCATCTGCCCACTCCCCCAACCTGTCCAAGTCACCCTGCATTCTCATAGCATCCTCCTCACAGTTCACACTGCCACCCAGGTTAGTGTCATCCGCAAACTTGGAGATATTGCCTTCAATTCCCTCATCCAGATCATTAATATATAGTGTAAATAGCTGCGGCCCCAGCACCGAGCATTGCGGTTCCCCACTAGTCACTGCCTGCCATTGTGAAAGGGACCCGTAAATCCCTACTCTTTGTTTCCTGTCCGCCAACCAATTTCATATCCATGTCAGCACTCTACCCCCAATACCATGTGCCATAATTTTGCCCACTAATCTCCTATGTGGGACCTTATCAAATGCTTTCTGAAAGTCCAGGTACACTACATCCACTGGCTCTCCCTTGTCCTTTTTCCTAGTTACATCTTCAAAAAATTCCAGAAGATTAGTCAAGGATTGAATTGAATTACCTTTATTGTCATTCAGACCTTTCGGTCTGAACGAAATTTCACGCTTTGCAGTCATACATATATTAAAAGTAACAAAAACACACAATAAACACAAATTTAACATCCACCACAGTGAGTTCACCAGGCACCTCCTCACTGTGATGGAAGGCAAAAGTCTTAGAGTCTCTGTCTTCTTCCCTCCTTGTTCTCCCTCTGCGCTGAGGAGATCCAGACCTCCGATGCTGCCGTCCACCAGGCCCGCGGCCGAGCCTCTGAAGCCGGGCTGCCGCCGTCGCCGGAATGCCGGAACACCGCCACAGGGCCCGCCGCCGGAACGCTGTAACGCTGGAGCACCGCAGCCCCGAAAGCCAGGCCGCCGCTGGAGCACCGCAGCCCCGAAGCCAGGTCGCCGCTGGAGCACCGCAGCTCCGAAAGCCAGGCCGCCGCTGGAACACCGCAGCTCCAAAAGCCAGGCCGCCGCTGGAGCACCGCAGCCCTGAAGCCAGGTCGCCGCTGGAGCACCACAGCCCCGAAGCCAGGCCGCCGCTGGAGCACCGCAGCCCCGAAAGCCAGGTCGCCGCTGGAACACCGCAGCCCCGAAGCCAGGTCACCGTTGGAGCACCGAAGCCGTGCCGCCGCCGCTGGAAGCTGGAAGGCCGTCATAGCTCCAAGGCCACCAGCTCCGCCACATTAGGGCCTCAGCACAGACGGAGACGGTGGCGGGGGACACAACAAGAAACGTCGCATCCCCCGAAGGGAGAGACTAAAGCCCTGTTTCTCCCACCCTCCCCCCCACACACATACACAGCCTAATAAACCAAAATAATCACTAAAACAGGCACGAAGACAAAAATAAAATAAAAAACAGACGGACTGCAGGTGAGCCGCAGCTGCCAGGCAGCGCCGCCACTTCCGGATGTGGCGTAAATCCCCCTTCATAATTCCCCTTCGTAAATCCATGCTGACTCGGACCGATCCTGTTACTGCTATCCAAATGTGCGGCTATCTCATCTTTTATAATTGACTCCAGCATCTTCCCCACCACCGATGTCAGGCTAACTGGTCTATAATTCCCTGCTTTCGCTCTCCCTCCTTTCTTAAAAAGTGGGATAACATTAGCTATCCTCCAATCCACAGGAACTGATCCTGAGTTTATAGAACATTGGAAAATGATCACCAATGCATCCACGATTTCTAGAGCCACTTCCTTAAGCACCCTGGGATGCAGACCATCAGGCCCTGGGGATTTATCAGCCTTCAGTCCCATCAGTCTATCCAACACCATTTCCTGCCTAATGTGGATTTCCTTCAGTTCCTCCGTCACCCCAGATCCTCTGCCCACTACTATATCAGGAAGATTGTTTGTGTCCTCCTTAGTGAAGACAGATCCAAAGTACCTGTTCAACTCATCTGCCATTTCCTTGTTCCCCATAATAAATTCACCTTTTTCAGTCTTCAAGGGTCCAACTTTGGTCTTAACTAATTTTTTCCTCTTCACATACCTAAAGAAGCTTTTACTATCCTGCTTTATATTCTTGGCTAGCTTACCTTCGTACCTCATCTTTTCTCCCGGTATTGCCTTTTTAGTTATCTTCTGTTGATCTTTAAACATTACCCAATCCTCGTGCTTCCCGCTCATCTTTGCTACGTTGTACTTCTCTTTAATTTTTATACTGTCCCTGACGTCCCTTGTCAGCCATGGTCGCCCCTTTCTCCCCTTGGAATCTTTCTTCCTCCTAGGAATGAACTGATCCTGCACCTTCTGTATTATTCCTAGAAACACCTGCCATTGTTGTTCCACTGTCATCCCTGCTAGTGTATCTTTCCAGTCAACTTTGGCCAGCTCCTCCCTCATGGCCCCATAGTCCCCTTTATTCAACTGCAACACTGACACCTCCGATCTACCCTTCTCCCTCTCCAATTGTAGATTAAACCTGACCATGTTATGGTCACTGCCTCCTAATGGCTCATTAACCTCGAGGTCCTTTATCAAATCTGACTCATTACATAACACTAAATATAGAATTGCCTTCTCCCTGGTAGGCTCCAATACAAGCTGTTCAAAGAATCCATCACAAATCCATCCCTTTCTTGGGGTCCAGTACCAACCTGATTTTCCCAGTCTCCCTGCACCCCTTGAAAGGGATTGAATTTCATTCCCCACCCCCTCTGCCAACCTGTCTGTCTTTTCGATAGGACATATACCCTTGAATATTCAGTTCCCAGCCCAGGCCCTCTTGCAGCCATGTCTCTGTAATTCCCACAACATCATACTTGCCAGTTTCTAACTGAGCCTCAAGCTCGTCCACTTTATTCCTTGTACATTAACTGAGTATGCCTCTACACAAAAGACTCGGAGGATGCAATGTTTTTGAGGTGTGTCAGGATGGCTTTTGTTTACAGTGTGTAGATAGACCAAGGAAGGAAGGGGCTTGACTGGTGTTGGGGACTGAAGCTGGACACACTGATCTGTTTTGTAGTCAATGCCTACTATGTTCTGTTGTGCTGAAGCAAAGCAAGAATGTTATTGTCCTATCAGGGACACATGACAAGGAACTTGGAACTTGGAACGTTGGGTGTCGGTGGGGCAGCAGCGCAGACACAGTCACCAAAACCTGACGTATAAAACAGATAGAGACGGGGCTGAAATAAATGTCTTAAACTTGGGGGAACTTTCATTGGAACGAGACAGGTCCTGGCACCATGTGGCTGGGAGCATTCACTTGCACGCAGGTCCACATCTGCAGAGGAGAGAAGAAGTCAATGGAGAGGATGAGTTTGGAGCCAGCACGTTCTTGTTGGGAAAGACAAGGATCGCTGGATGTTGATGACAGACAAAGCTGGAGTAACTCAGCGGGTCAGGCAGCATCTGTGGAGAACATGGATAGGTGACGTTTCACAGAGTGCTGGAGTAACTCAGCGGGTCAGGCAGCATCTGTGGAGAACATGGATAGGTGACGTTTCACAGAGTGCTGGAGTAACTCAGCGGGTCAGGCAGCATCTGTGGAGAACATGGATAGGTGACGTTTCACAGAGTGCTGGAGTAACTCAGCGGGTCAGGCAGCATCTGTGGAGAACATGGATAGGTGACGTTTCACAGAGTGCTGGTGATGTTTCGGGTTGATATCACCAGCACTATGGTTTTGGATTTAGTTTTTTCCAGTGCTGTTTTCTCTATGGTTGCCGTGCATCTGTAGCATCAAGTTGTGATAGCAGTTGCCTGCTTGCTGGGGATGGATCCTGTGGCTCCCAACTCATTGCCTGGCAGTGGTGATCATAGTGATTCTGGCACCATCTACCTCTGGAGTAACTCAGCGGGACAGGCAGCATGTCTGGAGAGAAGGAATGGGTGACGTTTTGGGCTGAGACCCTTCTTCAGTCTCTCCAGAGATGCTGCCTGTCCCGCTGAGATACCGCAGCAGTTTGTGTCTACCTTTGATTTAAACAGCATCTGCAGTTCCTTCTGCACCACCTGCCTCTCAGCTGGTTGGCATCAGCGGGTGGGACGAATGGCCTTGTGTGTTTAAGCTGCTGTGATGCTGCAATTTAATGAAGCCCTGAATCCGGAATAATTTTTCTGTAACTTCTGAACATTAGGCCATTCGGCCCATCGAGTCTGCTCCGCCATTCAATCATGGCTGATCTATCTTTCCCTCTCAACCTCATTCTCCTGCCTTCTCCCTGTAACTCCTGACAGCCGTACTAATCGAAGTAGCTTAGTTTCAGTTTAGTTTATAGTCACATGTACTGAGGTACAGTGAAAAGCTTTTGTTGCGTGCTAACCAGTCAGCGGGAAGACAATACATGATTACAATCACAGTGTACGGATAAATGATGAAGGGAATACATTTAGTGCAAGGTAAAGCCAGCAAAGTCCGATCAAAGATAGTCTGAGGGTCACCAATGAGGTAGATAATGGTTCAGGACCGCTCTCTGGTTGTGGCCGGATGGTTTAGTTGCCTGAATCAGGTTCAGTACTGGTGTACTGGGTGCGATACACCAGAGTCAGTCTTGATGCTGATTAAACGGTGAGCTTCCTTGCCTGGTTGTCTCAGTAAAGATCTTGGTGCGGTCAGTTTGTCTGTGGTGTGGCCTGGCCCTGACAGATGGTAATTGGGTCACCGCCGAAAGCCCTGGATCTACGCTCAGACCCAGCAACGGTTGGCATAGCAACCAGCCCGCTCCATGAAAGATGTATAAGGAGCGTTGGAACCTGCGGCTTCTTCACTACAGAGAAGCATCTGCAGTCGGTCTTAATTATTGATGTTGCTCCCCCTGCTCGTCACGGCCGGCCATTCAGATCCTTCAGTGCCCCATCACCACCCATGATGGGAGCAGTGTCGAGCTGTCCACAGATCCACACTCCCCAAGCAGTCAATGCACCTACGGCAGCTCGACCGAACCGGCTGCAGCCACAGTCAATGCTGCATTGCTGCACAATGTCTGTAAGGAAAACAAACTCATTATGTGTAGGAAGGAACTGCAGATGCTGGTTTAAATCAAAGATAGACACAAAATGCTGGAGTAACTCAGCGGGACAGGCAGCATCTCTGGAGAGAAGGAATGGGTGACGTTTCGGGTCGAGACCCCTCTTCAGACTGATCAATGGGAAACGTCACCCATTCCTTCTCTCCAGAGAGGCTGCCTGTCCCGCTGACTTACTCCAGCTTTTTGTGTCTACCTTCATCTTAAACTCATCGATCAATCTACCACCGTAGGCAGAATCTCTGCTCCCTGAAGGGATGCAGCGTGTGACTGGAAGGAATAATATTGAAGATAGACACAGTAAGGGATAGAGTCTGTAGGAAGCAGGGTGGGAAGAAGTGTAGTCTGGAAAGTCCGGATGTGAGAGCCAGTGGGTTTATAATAAATGTCTGTTGATTCTAGCTCATGGGATGGAGACACCCTGACCATCATGTCTCCACTGACTTCTACAGGTGCTCCGTAGAAAGCATTCTGTTGGGATGCATCACAGCTTGGTTTGGGAGCAGCTCTGCCCAAGACCACAACAAACTGCAGAGAGTTGTAGATGTGGCCCAGTCCCACACAGTCCACACTCCCCACCATTGTAGATGTAGCCCAGTCCCACACAGTCCACACTCCCCACCATTGTAGATGTGGCCCAGTCCCACACAGACCACACTCCCCACCATTGTAGATGTGGCCCAGTCACACACAGTCCACACTCCCCACCATTGTAGATGTGGCCCAGTCCATCACACAGTCCACACCCCCCACCATTGTAGATGTGGCCCAGTCCCACACAGACCACACTCCCCACCATTGTAGATGTGGCCCAGTCACACACAGTCCACACTCCCCACCATTGTAGATGTGGCCCAGTCCCACACACAGTCCACACTCCCCACCATTGTAGATGTAGCCCAGTCCCACACAGACCACACTCCCCACCATTGTAGATGTGGCCCAGTCCATCACACAGTCCACACCCCCCACCATTGTAGATGTGGCCCAGTCCATCACACAGTCCACACTCCCCACCATTGACTCCATCTACACTTCACGCTGCCTTGGGAAAGCAGCCAACGGTCTCCGGTAGGGAAGCACTGATTCGGGACTTACCTTCCAGAAGAGAGGGCCTGTACATCTGGCCGCCCATAGCGGCGACTGCGGAGGTATATGGCCCCGACCACGGAGGAACAAGGAGGAGGGCTAACTGTACTTTGGGCCTTCCACCACAGTGAAGAATGCTGTAGCGGATGTTTGTTTTAAATTTTACTTCGGAGTCACGTGAGTGACTACATGAAGAACCCCGTCCAGCCGCACGTGCATTATTGCATCAGATGCATTGGTGCAGGCGACCGGTTGGAGCAGCGGAGCTCCTCCAGCGGTAAGTTTAAACTTCAGGTAAGTGGTATTTCTTGCCTGTTTAAGGTCTCCTGCAGGAACCTCGGGTTTCAGAGGTTTTTGCCGGATGCTTCATGAAGGCCGACGAGGGAACCAGCTAACAGCTGTGGGGAAACATAGAAACATAGATACTAGGTGCAGGAGGAGGCCATTCAGCCCTTCGAGCCAGCACTGCCATTCATTGTGATCATGGCTGATCGTCCCCTATCAATAACCCGTGCTTGCCTTCTCCCCATATCCCTTGATTCCACTAGCCCCTAGAGCTCTGTCTAACTCTCTCTTAAATCCATCCATGGAAACCCTGGTCCGACCGCAGAAGCGGGGAGCTGGCGAATGTCGGGTTTCACGATCGGAGTCACTGATAAAACGGTCAGTGACTCTAGACGTTGGGTTCCCGGGGAGGGGAAATGCAATAATATGCGTTTCCCAGACCGCAGTAGCCCCAGGATATGGGGTTAAACTGACCGCAGTAGCCCCAGGATATGGGGTTAAACTGACCTGAACGGGCAGCCCGGGTGCCGGGAGGGTTACCGCGGGTATATATATATATACATATCGATTCCCGGGGAGGGGAAATACAGCAGCAATGCGGTTCCCAAACTGCAGTCATCCCCAGGATATGGGGACAGCTGACAAAAATGGTCAGACCGGATGCTGGGAGGGTTCTCCTCCGGGAATGTGAATCTAGAGACACTCCTGCAGCAGGATTTGAGCAAGCGTGGGTCAATGTGACAGCCCGCGCCAGCAGCACCTTTTCACAAGGCTGCTTCATGGGGATGCCAAGTCTATGGCAGTGTGGGAGGCCGCACAAGCAGCGCCTTGTAGCAGGCCTTCTTAATGTCTCCCTCATGTAAGAGGAGAGCATGCGGGGTCAGTATTGGGCTAACGCGAGTCCATGGCAAAGTCGGCGTATTGCTGAACCCGCACCAGCAGCGCCTTGTAGCAGGGCTGCTTAATGTCTCCCTCATGTAAGAGGAGAGCATGCGGGGTCAGTATAGCCTAACGCTGCGTCTGAAGGTATGGCCGTGGAGCATGCCCAAGGGATGAAGGGCGCGTGCCAGAGGTACTATGCCTGGCAGCAAGGTTGGCATCCCAACACATATGCAGTGAACACCGCTATCAGGGGGACATTAGAGCCGGCCGCTGGAACTTCTATTCCGGTGAGACCTTTTCATAGGCGAAACCTAGAGAACGAAGCACAAGCTATTGGACCAAGTAAGGCCAACAACCAGTAAAGCTTCATAGTTTCGGCGACAATGCACCCCACGTCGTCATCGGCAGTAAGCGGTTCACTGAAGCTGGTGGCAGCATGAAAGCTGGCCAGAGGTTCCATGCACTCTACCTGTGCTACTCTACAATACAAATGATTGAAACATTATCATCTACTTCGAGGGGTCAAACCATGTAAAACTGGACAATACTAGCGTTCCAAGCAGGTTGGAATTGGGCAGGCTCAGTATAATGGCCGGGATTGTCTTGCAAGACTGGCTCAGAAATCGGGCCACAGTTGCCTTTCATGGCAGACACAAAATGATGACAGGCCTGTTCATTATGAAAGATGGCCGATTAACAACTGATTTTATAGTGTATTTCCATCTACAGTGATCATGGGGGATATTTGGAGGAGGCATTGCTATGATAAGGCAATATAACATAATGATGACAAGAAAGCATTCAGAGAGGACTACTCAGAGTTCAACAACACTGATTATGTATTGTCTCGATTATATTTTAACGCTGTATTTTGCTAACATCCGCTGTTTAAATCTCAAACTATATTTGAGAAATTGGGCTCCTCTATCCAGTTAAGATTAAGTTGTTATCAAATAGACTTGTTGGCTATTGGGATTTACCTTTAACTATTCAATTGGCCGTTGACGCCGGCCTGGGCAACAGATTGCAGTCAATAGACTCCTGTAACAGCCTTGTTGTTATAAAGCAGCCTTCTATTCCATTAAGACTAATTGGCAATATAATCGATGTGATTCAGCTGTGCAAGTGGGAGAACTGTCATCCTGCTAAATGGTAAACTGAAAAGTGCTATGTAGGTCATTGTTAGCACAACTTTGTTATTACCAGCTGAAGCTACCAAAGTCATAATGATGGACAAACAGTATTCATTATTGCTCCAGTAGTTTGTTTTGTAAATATTTCATTATATTGCAAAATGATGCTAATGGCCCTAAAATGGGAAATTGCGAATATCATCTTGAGTTTGGAGGTGGAGCAGATTTGCATGACTTACCAATTCTTCACTTATTGGTATCAACTATCTATAGACCCTATGGTCATTGTAGGAGTTAAAGAGTGATTGAGCGAATATGCATATCTGCATGCTCAACTTCATGTTGATACATTATGATGGTGGCATATGTTAGTCACGTGGGTGCAATCAATTATAGACTCCTGTAATGGTTACATAATCTCATTTGCCACAGGAGAGTCATCAAGTATAGGTCAATGACAACACAGAATTGGTGTTGAATCAAACCGTATTATGAAACTCTGGTTCAATGGAACACCGAATATAGATATGTTTGTTTTCATGCTTATTCACAGGTTGCAAAATATGTGGCATAATAGTGGCGAAAGATACATTCTCGCTACAAAGAGAAGAAAGGTCTTTTATGTCTTCCTCCATTTTGCATCATCAATCGGGGCTTCAAATAAAGTAATTAAGAGCCCGCTTTAGGTTCCTATTGTGTGATTGGCTTATGCATCTTTTTCCCGATTTGTCTGGAATAATAATACAACCTTATATGGTTATTTTAAACGTAACTTTGCTGAGTCAGCCTGAGGCTTGGGAAAATCAGCCGTTGCATGATAAAATCAAATTATGTTCTGCAGATTCAATAAACTGTCCTATGGCTTGGGTTGTTACATCTATCCTTCTATGTGTTCAGAGTGCTTGGATAGCACCAAAAAGCAGGACTTTTCTTTTCCAGGTGATTAAAAGAGTTTGTTTAATGCTCATGTTACATTGAAAACGGTATAGATTACTGATGTTTGGAGTTCATGTTAAATGATCTTTTGTCAATAAGTGAGTTGTACGGCCATTAACTGTGCCAACGTGTTTTCTCATTGATTTAGCTGAAGCAAATGAGACCCGCTCTGTCGGGTTCACCCCGGATATCAAGTTTGTCAGGATATCTTTAACATAAGGTCTCCCAGGACCAGTACAATGCCGTATGGGATGTTGACATTTGTGAACACTATTTCACCAGGGGGCTCCAGCTACATCCTTAACTTTGGCCGGAGCTCATAAGGTAGTTCTCCTTCTGGCGCTGGTTAGTGCAGCAGACTCAGTGGCTACATAATTGCGACGGTACAGGATGATTACATCTGTAAATAATATATAATATTTTATGTTTATAAATACTTGAGCAGGGCAGAAGGGGTGTCAGGTTTCAGAAAATAGTTACAAGCATGCCAGGGGACCTTTGGTAATGTGAGCACACATATATACAACAATATGTCAAGGTCACCAAGAGCCTTTGCGGCTCTGAACTAGCAATGTTTGTTAGTCACAAAAAAGTTAGAAGAACGTATCTGTTCAGGCCACTCCAGATGATAAAACGGAGTTTGGTTTATGTAGGAGTAGATACTGATTCCATATCTCATTCCACCACCCGCTGGACCACATCCTTACGGCTGCAGCATGGTCCAACGAACGAATCTCCAAACATTTTATAATATCCCATTGCTAGACCAGGGGTATTTGTCAACTCTATTTTACGTTCTGGTTATACTTTCCATCCGGAAATGTGAGATGTGAATATTATTACTTAATTTAAATAGCATCAGCATGTTTTAAATCTATGTCTTGACTGTATGCATTATGAATGTTTTTCTCTCATTTGTCAATGAAGCAGTTGTGGTTGTGTAGACTCGTTTCTCACGGCATGAAATCACAGAGCTTTGAAGTCTTCACGTAGTCACTCATCCATCCATAAGCTAGGGTACTGTCCCATTCACCTCTACCCCATTGTGGACATTGGACTTTGTCTGTGGAACTGATGCGCTACAATGCTGGGAACTATATTCTGCACTCTGTATCTTCCCCTTTGCTCCACCTATTGGACTGGAGTTTGACGTGATTGCATTTATATACAGTGTAACTGTTGATCCATTGAGAAGTAAAATAGTAAGATTAAATGAAAACTTACCAGTTTGAAGTTTGATCTTTATTTTATGAGGAGTTACGATGAGGGACTACGTGCCCTCCGCTCCCAACCCTCATTAATGTCATCTGGTAGTTCTAGTCTTCTGTTATCTTACTATTATACTTCAGTCACTATTACCTGTGATTTCACACCGCTGCTTTGAAGATTGACGCGCACTGCGGGCAGTCGGGGTTTCTTCACGTAGTCCCTCATCATAACTCTACATAAAATAAAGATCAAACTTCAAACTGGTAAGTTCTCGTTTAATCTTACTATTTTATTGTGTATTGTGTGTTCTTTTTTGATTGTACCGCTGCTGGCAAGTTCATTTCACTGCACTTTATTGTGCATGTGATGAATAAATCTGATTGGTTGATTGATTGATTCAACATTATCAAAGACTTTGTACGTTCTTCCCGTGTGGGTTTTATCTGAGATCTTCGGTTTCCTCCCACACTCCAAAGACGTACACGTATGTAGGTTAATTGGCTTGGTAAAATGTGAAAATTGTCCCTAGTGTGTGTAGGATAGTGTTACTATGAGGGGATCACTGGTCAGCATGAACCCGATAGGCCAAAGGGCCTGTTTCTGCGCTGTATCTCTAAACTAAACTTGTCCCACCCCGGTCATTCCTTCTTCTCCCCGCTCCCGTCCGGCAGAAGGTACAGAAGCTTGAAAGCGCGCACCACCAGACTCAGGAACAGCTTCTTCCCCTCTGTTATCAGGCTTCTGAACGGCCCTTCCATAAGCTAGGGTACTGTCCCATTCACCTCGACCCCATTGCGGACATTGGACTTTGGCTCTGGAACTGATGCGCTACAATGCTGGGAACTATATTCTGCACTCTGTATCTTCCCCTTTGCTCCACCTATTGGACTGGAGTTTGATGTGATTGCATTTATATACAGTGTAACTGTTGATCCATTGGGATAGCAAAACAAAGCTTTTCCCTGTAGTTTGGTAGCTGTGACAATAAGAAACCTCAGTTGAGTTCAGTTCTCCCTCCTGCATCTGAATCATCATCACCAGTCCCTTGACCAAGGACACTGATATCGCCACGAATATGAAGGTCAGCTTCAGTAACGTTTGGAAGGATTTTGTTAGTGAAGTCGCTGTAAACTGTCTTCCACCAGGCCTGCCCCCACTGTGATGTACGTGGCAATATCTTGAGGCATTAAATAATTGCGAGCTTTTGGTGATGCATTCTCATCAACTAAAATTATACTTGATAAAGCTTGGCACATTGTTATCCAGGACACTGTGGAAAAATACTTCCAATCGATGTGACAGGAATGAACGACTACTGAATAATTTGTGCTTTCTTCTTCACATGAGGTTGTGGGCACGCTGGGAAGGTCAGCGACTGATGTATCTTCTCAGTCCCTCCCTCTACCAACACACCTTTAGTTTTTAGCTGGATTTACAGATACAGCGCTGAAACAGACCTTTCACCCAGTCCATGCCGCCCAACTGTGCCACGCATGAACACTATCCTACACACTGGGGACGTTACAATTTTATCAAAGCCAATTAACCTACAAACCTGTGCATCATTGGAGTGTGGGAGGAAACCAGAGCACCTGGAGCAAACCCACGAGGTCACGGGAGAAGGTACAAACTCCAAACAGACCACCTGTAGTCAGGATGGAACCCGGGTCTCTGGCGCTGTGAGGCAGCAACTCTACCGCTGTGCCACCGTAACACATCCTACTGGTTGTTATGGAGAAAGCTCTGAAATAGGTTTTAGAATCGTGACATGCAAACACATTCCAAACCAATCGTATGATTTGCGGTGAAAAAATGCCCACAAAATGCTGTAGTATCTCAGCGGGTCAGGCAGCATCTGTGGAGAACATGGATAGGTGACGTTTCACAGATTGCTGGAGTAACTCAGCGGGTCAGGCAGCATCTGTGGGGAACATGGATAGGTGACGTTTCACAGAGTGCTGGAGTAACTCAGCGGGTCAGGCAGCATCTGTGGAGAACATGGATAGGTGATGTTTCACAGAGTGCTGGAGTAACTCAGCGGGTCAGGCAGCATCTGTGGAGAATATGGATAGGTGACGTTTCAGGTCGCAGACCTTTCTTTAATCGGTCTGAAGAAGGATCCTACCTGAAACGCCACCTGTTTGTATGTGATTTGTAATGAATCCATGTTGTACCAATCATTACTGAAGGTTCCCATGTTCTCCACATCCCATCTATTGAATACAAATATTTCTCTGACTGCTGAATAATGGTTGATGATGACATACCTGATGGGGAAACATAATCACAGAGCTCTTTGAACACAAGAAGTGCCAATCTTTATGAAGCCACTGATGCAGAATGAGGCAGAGTGATAATGAACCAGTATGTGTACATCTTGTGTGTGTGGTTAGCAATTGTGGTGCGGGAGACTGGAGCGTGTTTCCCCCCCTTCATGCCCGCTGTGTGTTGGTGGGAAGATTGTAACAGAAGGCACAAAAATAATCTTTAAAATCAGAGGCCGTTTATATGTTTTAACTGTAGTTAATTTGTGGAATTAAATAACATTATTAATCACCCGAAACAGGAACGAGATGTACTTAGGGTTGTTCATTTAATTGGATTGTTGCAAATGTATTTCCCTAGAGGTTGAAAGAAATAACCTTGGTTCACACTTATCTATGTTTGTGCTTCTTTCAAAAATCGGCCTGTAAACGTCGCTGTATTTATGTGAATTTAGTGTTTGGTCTGCAGTGAACGAGTTGCTCCACAGAGAGACTCCAATGAGGTGGATTGTAATTCAGGACGGCGCTCCACAACTACAGAGCGGTCTTGACCAACTATCTACCTCAATGCTGACCCTCACACTATCTTTGATTGTGGTTTGCTGACTTTACCTTGCACTAAACGTTACTCTCTTATCGTGTACCTGTGCACTGTTAGCACGCAACAAAAGCTTCTCACTGTACATCGATAAACTCAACCTCCAGCCACAACCTCCCCGCCCGTCTCCTCTCCTCTCCTCTGCCGGGAATGCTCCTGACTCCCGGCTCCACTCTCTCATCTCCATCTTCCCGCTCCTCTTCCCACATCACCTCCACTTGCACTGCACGGAAACAGACCCTTCAGCCCAACTTGCCCACGCTGACCAACATGCCCCAGCTACACTAGATCCACCTGTCTGCGTTTGGCCCATACCAATAGACAATAGGTGCAGGAGTAGGCCATTCGGCCCTTCGAGCCAGCACCGCCATTCAATGTGATTATGGCTGATCATCCATAATCAGTACCCCGTTCCTGCCTTCTCCCCAAATCCCCTGACTCCGCTATCTTTAAGAGCCCTATCTAGCTCTCTCTTTAAACCATCCAGATAATTGGCCTCCACCGCCTTCTGAGGCAGAGAATTCCACAGATTCACAACCCTCCGTGTGAAAATGTTTTTCCTCATCTCCGTTCTAAATGGTTTATCCCTTATTCTTAAACTGTGGGCCCTGGTTCTGGACTCCCCCAACATCGGGAACATGTTTCCTGCCTCTAGCGTGCCCAAGGCCTTAATAAACTTAAATGTTTCAATGAGATCCCCTCTCATTCTTCTAAATTCCAGAGTGTACAAGCCCAGCCGCTCCATTCTTTCAGCATATGACAGTCCCACCATCCTGGGAATTAACCTTGTAAACCTCGACTCCACTCCCTGAATAGCAAGAATGTGCTTCCTCAAATTTGGAGACCAAAACTGCACACAATACTCCAGGTGTGGTCTCACCAGGGCTCTCCAAACCTGTCCTGTCCACGTAACTGTCTGTGTATCCTTGAAATGTTTTTGTCCATGCCTCAGCTGCCTCCTACGGCAGCTCATTCCAGACTCCCACCAACACCTGAGTGAATAAATTGCCCCAGGTTCATCATATGTTATCGGAGCAGAATTAGGCCAGAGGTGGAGAGCGTTCCATCCCTCTCCTGACCTGAGCCAAATTAGCCAGAGAAAGCAGCCTACCAGAGGACTGGGAGAAATTCAGAGTCCAGCAGAGGAGGACAAAGTGCTTAATTAGGAAAGGGAAAATAGATTATGAAAGAAAACTGGCACGGAACATAAAAACTGACTGCAAAAGTGTTTATAGATATGTGAAGAGAAAAAGGTTAGTTAAAACAAATGTAGGTCCCTTGCAGTCAGAAATTGGTGAATTGATCATGGGGAACAAGGACATGGCAGACCAATTGAATAACTACTTTGGTTCTGTCTTCACTAAGGAAGACATAAATAATCTGCCAGAAATAGCAGTGGAACGGGGGTCAAATGAGATGGAGGAACTGAGTGAAATCCAGGTTAGCCGGGAAGTGGTGTTAGTTAAATTGAATGGATTAAAGGCCGATAAATCCCCAGGGCCAGATAGTCTGCATCCCAGAGTACTTAAGGAAGTAGCCCCAGAAATAGTGGATGCATTAGTGATAATTTTTCAAAACTCTTTAGATTCTGGAGTAGTTCCTGAGGATTGGAGGGTAGCTAATGTAACCCCACTTTTTAAAAATGGACGGAGAGAGAAAACGGGGAATTACAGACCAATTAGTCTAACATGCTAGACAGGGAAAATGCTAGAGTCAGTTATTAAAGATGGGATAGCAGCGCATTTGGAAAGTGATGAAATCATTGTACAAAGTCAGCATGGATTTATGAAAGGTAAATCATGTGTGACAAATCTTATAGAATTTTTTGAGGATGTAACTAGTAGAGTGGATAAGGGAGAACCAGTGGATGTGTTATATCTGGACTTTCATAAGGCTTTCGACAAGGTCCCACATAAGAGATTAGCATACAAACTTAAAGCACACGGTATTGGGGGTTCAGTATTGATGTGGATAGAGAACTGGCTGGCATACAGGAAGCAAAGGGTAGGAGTAAACGGGTCATTTTCAGAATGGCAGGCAGTGACTAGTGGGGTACCGCAAGGCTCAGTGCTAGGACCCCAGCTATTTACAATATATATTAATGATCTGGATGAGGGAATTAAATGCAACATCTCCAGGTTTGCGGATGACACGAAGCTGGGGCAGTGTTAGCTGTGAGGAGGATGCTAGGAGGCTGCAAGGTGACTTGGATAGGCTGAGTGAATGGGCAAATACATGGCAGATGCAGTATAATGTGGATAAATGTTATTATAATATTTTTTTTATTTGAAGTAAATAGTTTACAATATATAGCTTACTTTATAAACTAACACCTTAATTCAGTATTACTACAAATAGCATATCAATACATAATATCTTCTATTTTTATGGAAATAAAGAAAAAGATATATAAAAGAATAAAGAAAAAAGGAAAAATAAAAGGGAATAAAATAAAAATAAAAATTTTCGCACATATATCAATTAAAAATTAAAAAGATAATTTGAAAAACAATAATATTACATATATATATATATATATATAAACAAAAACTAAAGACATTGTACGAGATACTATTTCATTCAGAAATATCTCTAATAAATACACAATATTATCAATTATAGGTAAGTTATTCGCATCGGATCCATAGGGTGCCCGTCGAAGCCGTGATTCCAAGAATAGCTACTTCTCTAAATAAATGTGAGGTTATCCACTTTGGCGGCAAAAACAAGAGGGTAGATTATTACCTGAATGGTGGCCGATTAGGAAAAGGGGAGATGCAACGAGACCTGGGTGTCAAGGTACACCAGTCATTGAAAGTAGGCATGCAGGTGCAGCAGGCTGTGAAGAAAGCGAATGGTATGTTGACATTCATAGCGAAAGGATTTGAGTATAGGAGCAGGGAGGTTCTACTGCAGTTGTACAGGGTTTTGGTGAGGTTCACACCTGGAGTATTGTGTACAGTTCTGGTCTCCTAATCCGAGGAAAGACATTCTTGCCATAGAGGGGGTACAGAGAAGGTTCACCAGACTGATTCCTGGGATGGCAGGACTTCCATATGAAGAAAGACTGGATAGACTCGGCTTGTACTTGCTGGAATTTAGGAGATTGAGGGGGGATCTTATAGAGGCTTACAAAATTCTTAAGGGGTTGGACAGGGTAGATGCAGGAAGATGCAAGTGGTCACAGTTTAAGCATAAGGGGGAAGTCTTTTAGGACCGAGATGAGAAGATCTTTTTTCACACAGAGAGTGGTGAGTCTGTGGAATTCTCTGCCACAGAGGGTAGTTGAGGCCAGTTCATTGGCTATATTGAAGAGGGAGTTAGATGTGGCCCTTGTGGCTAAAGGGATCAGGGGGTATGGAGAGAAGGCAGGTACAGGATACCGAGTTGGATGATCAGCCATGATCATATTGAATGGCGGTGCAGGCTCGAAGGGCTGAATGGCCTACTCCTGCACCTATTTTCTATGTTTCTATGAGCCGTGGGGCCGGTGGATGGGCTCTGGGGAGCGAGGAGGTGAGATACTGCCTGTAGGTTCCATAGTCACAGAGTGATACAGTGTGGAAACAGGCCCTTCAGCCCAACGTGCCCATACCGGCCCACATGTCCCAGCTACATTAGTCCCATCTGCCCACGTTTGGCCCATATCCCTCCAAACCAATCCTATCCATGTACTTGTCTAAGTGTATTTTACCTGTTGTTAAAGTACCTGCCTCAACTCTCTCCCTAGTCTGCAGAGGTGACCATCCTCTCCTGGGACTCACACTCCTGTTCCAGCACAATGCCCCACTCCCAGCACGATGCCCCACTCCCAGCACGATGCCCCACTCCCAGCACGATGCCCCACTCCCAGCACAATGCCCCAGCACAATGCCCCAGCACGATGCCCCACTCCCAGCACGATGCCCCACTCCCAGCACGATGCCCCACTCCCAGCACGATGCCCCACTCCCAGCACGATGCCCCACTCCCAGCACGATGCCCCACTCCCAGCACGATGCCCCACTCCCAGCACGATGCCCCACTCCCAGCACAATGCCCCAGCACAATGCCCCAGCACAGTGCCCCACTCCCAGCACAACGCCCCAGCACAATGCCCCACTCCCAGCACAATGCCCCAGCACAATGCCCCACTCCCAGCACCATGCCCCACTCCCAGCACAATGCCCCAGCACAATGCCCCACCCCCAGCACAATGCCCCACCCCCAGCACAATGCCCCACTCCCAGCACAGTGCCCCACTCCCAGCACAACGCCCCAGCACAATGCCCCACTCCCAGCACAATGCCCCAGCACAATGCCCCACTCCCAGCACAATGCCCCACACCCAGCACAATGCCCCAGCACAATGCCCCACTCCCAGCACAATGCCCCAGCACAATGCCCCACTCCCAGCACAATGCCCCAGCACAATGCCCCACTCCCAGCACAATGCCCCACTCCCAGCACAATGCCCCACTCCCAGCACAATGCCCCACTCCCAGCACAATGCCCCACTCCCAGCACAATGTCCCAGCACAGTGCCCCACCCCCAGCACAGTGCCCCACCCCCAGCACAGTGCCCCACCCCCAGCACAGTGCCCCACCCCCAGCACAGTGCCCCACCCCCAGCACAGTGCCCCACCCCCAGCACAGTGCCCCACCCCCAGCACAGTGCCCCACCCCCAGCACAGTGCCCCACCCCCAGCACAATGCCCCACCCCCAGCACAATGCCCCAGCACAATGCCCCACCCCCAGCACAATGCCCCACCCCCAGCACAATGCCCCACCCCCAGCACAATGCCCCACCCCCAGCACAATGCCCCACTCCCAGCACAATGCCCCAGCACAATGCCCCACCACAATGCCCCACTCCCAGCACAGTGCCCCACTCCCAGCACAGTGCCCCACTCCCAGCACAGTGCCCCAGCACAATGCCCCAGCACAATGCCCCACCCCCAGCACAATGCCCCACCCCCAGCACAATGCCCCACCCCCAGCACAATGCCCCACTCCCAGCACAATGCCCCAGCACAATGCCCCACCACAATGCCCCACTCCCAGCACAGTGCCCCACTCCCAGCACAGTGCCCCACTCCCAGCACAGTGCCCCACTCCCAGCACAGTGCCCCACTCCCAGCACAGTGCCCCACTCCCAGCACAATGCCCCACCCCCAGCACAATGCCCCACCCCAATGCCCCACTCCCAGCACAATGCCCCAGCACAATGCCCCACTCCCAGCACAGTGCCCCACTCCCAGCACAATGCCCCAGCACAGTGCCCCACTCCCAGCACAGTGCCCCACTCCCAGCACAGTGCCCCACTCCCAGCACAATGCCCCACTCCCAGCACAATGCCCCAGCACAATGCCCCACCCCCAGCACAATGCCCCACCCCCAGCACAATGCCCCAGCACAATGCCCCACTCCCAGCTCAATGCCCCACTCCCAGCACAATGCCCCACTCCCAGCACAATGCCCCACTCCCAGCACAATGCCCCAGCACAATGCCCCACTCCCAGCACAATGCCCCAGCACAATGCCCCACCCCCAGCACAATGCCCCACCCCCAGCACAATGCCCCACCCCCAGCACAATGCCCCACCCCCAGCACAATGCCCCAGCACAATGCCCTACTCCCAGCACAATGCCCCAGCTCAATGCCCCACTCCCAGCACAATGCCCCAGCTCAATGCCCTACTCCCAGCACAATGCCCCAGCACAATGCCCTACTCCCAGCACAATGCCCCAGCACAATGCCCTACTCCCAGCACAATGCCCCAGCACAATGCCCCACTCCCAGCACAATGCCCCAGCACAATGCCCCACTCCCAGCACAATGCCCCACCCCCAGCACAATGCCCCAGCACAATGCCCCACTCCCAGCACAATGCCCCAGCACAATGCCCCACCCCCAGCACAATGCCCCAGCACAATGCCCCACTCCCAGCACAATGCCCCACTCCCAGCACAATGCCCCACTCCCAGCACAATGCCCCAGCACAATGCCCCACCCCCAGCACAATGCCCCAGCACAATGGCCCACCCCCAGCACAATGCCCCAGCACAATGGCCCACTCCCAGCACAATGGCCCACTCCCAGCACAATGGCCCACTCCCAGCACAATGGCCCACTCCCAGCACAATGCCCCAGCACAATGCCCCACTCCCAGCACAATGCCCCACTCCCAGCACAATGCCCCACTCCCAGCACAATGCCCCAGCACAATGGCCCATTCCCAGCACAATGGCCCACTCCCAGCACAATGCCCCACTCCCAGCACAATGCCCCAGCACAATGCACCACTCCCAGCACAATGCCCCACTCCCAGCACAATGCCCCACTCCCAGCACAATGCCCCAGCACAATGGCCCACTCCCAGCACAATGCCCCACTCCCAGCACAATGCCCCACCCCCAGCATAATGCCCCAGCACAATGCCCCACTCCCAGCACAATGCCCCACTCCCAGCACAATGCCCCACTCCCAGCACAATGCCCCAGCACAATGGCCCACTCCCAGCACAATGCCCCACTCCCAGCACAATGCCCCAGCACAATGCCCCACTCCCAGCACAATGCCCCACTCCCAGCACAATACCCCACTCCCAGCACAATGCCCCACTCCCAGCACAATGCCCCAGCACAATGGCCCACTCCCAGCACAATGCCCCACTCCCAGCACAATACCCCACTCCCAGCATAATGCCCCAGCACAATGCCCCACTCCCAGCACAATGCCCCACTCCCAGCACAATGCCCCACTCCCAGCATAATGCCCCACTATCTGTGACTTACTGCAGCAATGAGGTCCAGGGTGAGTGAGGATCTGCGCTACATCCTGTACATGGCCCTTCACGTTGAATTCAGCAGCTGCAGGACCCGGCTCCCTCTGTCTGTGTCAGGAGCGGCCAGTTTAGGGTCTATCGTGGCATGCTCCATCATCACACACCCTGACATGATGGCCATGCCCATAGCTCCTCAGTACACAGCTGTGTGTCTCTCTCTCTCTCTCTCTCTCTCTCCCCTCCCCTCCCCCTCTCCCCAATTGCTCTCATTCTCTCCACTCTAGTCCTTGCATTCTCTCCACAGCCTCTCCCTCCAAAGCTCTCTCTCCCCCTCCCCATGGTTCTCTCTGCCCCTCTCCCTCCATAGCTCTCTCCCCCATGGGCAGGTGGGACTAGTGTAGATGGGGCATCATAGAATCATAGAAAATAGGTGCAGGAGTAGGCCATTCGGCCCTTTGAGCCTGCGCCGCCATTCAATATGATCATGGCTGATCATCCAACTCAGTACCCCGTACCTAAACCAGTGGCATGTTGGTCAGCATGGGCAAGTTGGGCTGAAGGGCCTGTTTCCATGCTGTGACTATGATTATATAATGACAATGTCCAAACACAGTCAGTGCCAGCAGCAAGAACATGTGTAATTCACAGGACACATTTTGAACATGAAATGTTGCAAACAAGGCTAATTAACTTGGGCCTGTTCTATTTTGGTTCTGCTTGGGAATAGTTGATTAATTATGTCAGATTCATCTCTCTGTGAATCATGTTGGAGCATAATTCTGCAGTGCTAATATCCAAATAGCCTCTTGGTGTCTGCAATGGATCTGAGGGGAAGCCCAAGACCATGTCCCCAGGGCTGGAGTAATCTGCATCTGTGTCAGGCTTTGAACAAATTGATGACATGCTCGTGTTTCGGAGAGTAATCCGACACAAATACACGTGACACCAGAGAAAAGCAGCAGAGGATGGGAGCACTAATGTGGATGAAGACCGAATAGTGAAAGGCTTGGATAGAGTGGATGTGGAGAGGATGATTCCACTGGAGGGCCAGATCGCTCCCAACCCCATTCTCCTGCCTTCTCCCTATAATCCCTGACACCCGCACTAATCAACAATCTATCAATCTCTGCCTTAAAATTACCACCGCCGTCTGTGGCGAGAATTCCACAGATTCACCACCCTCTGACTAAAGAAATTCCTCCTCATCTCCTTCCTAAAAGAAAGTCCTTTAATTCTGAGGCTGTGCCCTCTAGTCCTAGACTCTCCCACTAGTGGAAATATCCTCTCCACATCCACTCTATCCATGCCTTTCACTATTCTGTACATTTCAATGATGTCCCCCCCTCATTCCTCAAAATTCCAGCGAGTACAGGCCCAGTGTCGACAAACGCTCATCATAGGTTAACCCACTCATTCCTGGGATCATTCTCGTAAACCTCCTCTGGACCCTCTCCAGAGCCGGCACATCCTTCCAGTGGAAGGACTTGTTCACGCTGTCACAGCCAGGCTGATGGAGGACCAGTGGGGCTGCCCTTCACGTAATCAATAATGAATAGTGTGAGTCCCTGCGGCAGGGGCAAAGTGCTTCTAATTGACTGGCCTTCCTGTGAGTTGATTCAGGCGGTTATACTATGTTACAGTTTGGGCTTGTGGTTTCACACAACAATAACATCCCCACAGAGCGTGGTTTCTTTAGGTTAGTTTAGAGATCCAGCACAGAATCAGGCCCTTCAGCCCATCTAGTCCATGCCAACCAGCAATCATCTGTTCTCACCAGTTCCAAGTTATCCCACCATCGCATCGACTGCCTACACACTGGGCACATTTTACACACAGCCAGTTAACCTATAAACCCGCACGTCTTTGGAGTGTGGGTGGAAACTGGAGCCTGACCCCATCCTCTTGCCTTGACTCTGAAATTCCTGACATGCCAAACATTGGGATCAACAAGCAGGGTGTTGAGAAGTCATTGCAAGAGTGGATCCAAATAAAGCCATTCCTGCGGAGACCCTGAAAGAGCGTGCGTCCCCAATTGCCCAGTGTTCACTAAGATTGTTCAGAAATCATTTAATTCTGGCTGTTTACCGGATGCATGGGCTGTTTGTTTTGTTTCACCGGATACTTTCAAGAGAGAGCTAGATAGGGCTCATAGGTAGCGGGGATAGGGGGAGAAGGCAGGAACGGGATGATCAGCCATGATAATATTGAATGGCAGTGAGGGCTCGAAGGGCCGAATGGCCTACTCCTGCACCTATTGTCTATTGTGAGGCTAACGTATCTCTGCTTTACAAGATAGGTGATAGAAGTAATCCCGGAAACTATAGACCAGTTTCTTGACATCATTTCCATGTATGATTTTGGAACATATCCTGCATCATCATATCATGAATCATTTTGACCAATATCACATGTTAATCAACGTCCAACACAGTTTCCACAAGGGACGTACGTTCCTGTGACACTCAATTATCTGCTCTTGTTGACGACCTTGCTAAGATTCTGGATGATAAAGGCCAGGCGGACCTGATTATCATGGACTTCAGTAAGGCGTTCGATTCCGTGCCCCACACACATCTTGAGATGAAACTTTGCCACAGGGGAATTAGAAACAGCGCATTGAAGTGGATTGAGTCTTTCTTTACAAACCGCCATCAACAGGTTGGGCTGGAAAGTGTTTCTTCCAACAGAGCTGAAGTTTCATCTGGGCTTCCCCAGGGTACAGTCCTGGGACCCTTACTATTTTTGGCATATATCTTATGGGGGTGTATAAAATCATGAGGGGAATAGATCGGGTAGATGCACAGAGTCTCGTGCCCAGAGTAGGGGAATCAAGGACCAGAGGATATAGGTTCAAGGTGAAGGGGAAAAGATTTAACAGGAATCTGTGGGGTAACTTTTTCACCCAAAGGGTGGTGGGTGTATGGAACAAGCTGCCAGAAGAAGTAGTTGAGGCAGGGACTATCCAATCATTTAAGAAAAAGTTAAACAGGTACATGGATAGGGCAGGTTTGGGGGGGATATGGACCAAACGCGGGCAGGTGGGACTAGTGTAGCTGGGACATGTTGGCTGGTGTGCGCAAGTTGGGCCAAAGGGCCTGTTTCCACACTGTATTACACTATGACTCTATGATAGGAGCAGAATAGACTATTCGGCCCATCAAGTCTACTCCGCCATTCAATCATGGCTGATCTATCTCTCCCTTCTAACCCCATTCTCCTGCCTTCTCCCTATAACCTCCGACACCTGTTCTAATCAAGAATCTATCTATCTCTGCCTTAAATATATCCATTGACTTTGCCTCCACAGCCGTCTGTGCCAAATAATTCCACACATTCAGCACTCTCTGACTAAAGAAATTCCTCCTCATCTCTTTAATAAAAGAACGTCCTTTAATTCTGAGGCTGTGGTCTCTGGTCCTAGCCTCTCCCACTAGTGGAAACATCCTCTCCACATCCACTCTATCCAGGCCTTTCACTATTCTGTACATTTCAATGAGGTCCCCCCTCATCATTCTAAACTCCAGTGAGTACAGGCTCAGTGCCGACATGCTCCAGGCTTTGTGCAGGTTTGCACAAATGTCCAGGGTTTCCTTGCTGTGATCTGGAAATCCCATCTCGCAGTAAGCCAGCTACAATCTCCATGAAGTGTTCACCACACGAGCTGACAATCGTGGTCAAAGCTGCAACTATCCACTTCAGTTCAGTTCAATATAGTTTAGTTTATTGTCCCATGTACCGAGATACGATGAAAAGCTTTCATTGCGTGCTAACCAGTCAGTGGAAGGACAATACATGATTACAATCGAGACATTGACAGTGTACAGATACATGATAAGGGAATGCCAGCAAGGTAATGCCAGCAAAGTCCGATCAAAGATAGTGCAAGGGTCACCAATGAGGTAGATAGTAGTTCAGGACTGCTCTCTGGTTGTGGTAGGATGGTTCAGTTGCCTGATAACAGCTGGGAAGAAACTGTCCCTGAATCTGGAGGTGTGCGTTTTCACACTTCTGTACCTCTTGCCCGATGGGAGAGGGGAGAAGAGGGAGTGGCCGGGGTGAGACAGGTCCTTGATGATGCTGCTGGCCTTGCCGAGGCAGCGTGAGGTGTAGATGGAGTCAATGGAAGGGAGGTTGGATTGTGTGACGGTCTGGGCTGTGGGCTGTGGGTGGGCTGTGATTGTGGGCTGTGACCACAATTCACTGCAATTTCTTGCGGTCTTGGATGGAGCTGTTCCCAAACCGTGCTGTGATGCTTCGTGATACGATATTTTCTATGGCGCATGTGTGGAGGTTAATGAGAGCTGTTGTGGACATGGCAATGGCAATGGCGAGCTTGCTTGGTCATTGCTAACTCTCCAAGGTCCTCTGTTCACTACTGGAAGGAGTGTGGTTGTGTGTGTGAAGTGTGGACAACAGTATCTCAGCCACACCAGCGCATTGGAGTTATCTCTCTGAGGAGAACCACTCGTGATTCTAAAGCAACCCTCTCTTGCACTATTCCGACATGCCTTTAATATCTTTGTACCACTTTGCAGTTTAGTATTTTAATAAGTTCTCAAGACAAAAAATAGATGTCTACACTGTGTGGAACTGATTGCCTCTCAATCTGCACATTGAATGGTATTTCATGAAAGGATGCGGTTTGCATATTTTAAATCATTCTCTGACATGCCAGTGTGGGTTGCCACGGCAACACATTTTATTTTCTGTCAGCAAAGTACAATGCAGCGTTTATTATAAAATGTAAGAGAGGGCAGAGATGTGGCAGCAGCAGCACGATCTAGAGACTATCTCCAGAGCTGAGTGGGTATCATTACTCACAAACAGCTCCTCAGCTTCCTGAAAACAGCAGGCCGGGAGGGGACTGGAAACTCTCAGATGTGTCATGTATTCATAGGCATAGAGAGGGTAGACAGTCAGAACCTTTTTCCCAGCGTGCAAATGTCCAACACCATAGGGCATTGCTATAAGGCAAGGGGCAAGGGGCAAAGTTTAAAGATGTGCGGGGCAGGTTTTTTACACAGAGGGTGGTGGGTGCCTGGAACACGCTGCCAGGGGTGTGGGTGGAGGCAGAGGCAGATACGATAGTGGTGTTTGAGAGGCTTTTGGATCGGCACATGGATATGCAGGGAATGGAGGGATATGAATCACACGCAGGCAGAGGCGATTAGTTTAATCTGGCATCGCATACAGCACAGACATTGTGGGCTGAAGGGCCTGTTCCTGTGTTGTACTAGGTGTGAGATTCCCCCTGTAACTGGAGCTTCATTGACTCACTTGTCCTCGCCTCTCCCTGTCTCCCACCTTCCCAAAATTTAAAATTACCCATTTTCATCCAGTTGTAAACTAGACAATAGGTGCCAGAGTAGGCCATTCGGCCCTTCCAGCCTGCACCGAGTCATAGACCTGAAACATTAAATTGGTGATGTCTGACCCTCCATGTATTTGCAGTGATACAGTGTGGAAACAGGCCCTTTGGCCCAACTTGCCCACACTGGCCAACATGTCACATCTACACTAGACCCACCTGCCTGTGTTTGGCCCACATCCCTGGCCTGTCCGTGTTACTCCAGCCTCTGTCACTCTGAGACAGTTCCTACCGCCCTTTAGGTGAAGGGGAGACATTTTAGTTTCATGAAGAAGGTGATAAATAGGGCAGATGAAGAAAAATGTTTAAATACTTGGGTGAGTGCAAGAAGAACAATGAATATATCAAACCCTTCAACAGACCAGTGAAGGATTTATGAGAAGCACTTTGCAGAATGGAGAAATATGAGGATGAGGTGGTGAATAGATTAAAGATAGTCCATGCGTGAATGAGAGAGAGTGAACATTGAGGTGATCGATTCACAGAAGGTGAAGAAGAGATGTACAAAGAGTTGTGGAGTGATACAGCCTGGAAACAGGCCCTTCCACCCAACTTGCCCACACCAACCAGCATGCCCCATCTACACTAGTCCCACCTGCCTGTGTTTGGCCCAGATCTGTCCTATCCAAGTATTATTAATAACTAACAACCTTGGAGAGGTATATGGATATGAAAGGTTGAGAGGGATATGGACGAAACACAGATGGGATGTGATGGGCAGATGGGACTATCTTAGATGGGGCATCTTGGTCAGCTCTACAATTAGGAGAGACATGTGTGGATCTGGGCTGTTCTACTGGAGGGATAGACCTTCGATGTTGCAACTATTTAGGAACTGGTTAGGAACTGGTTACAACAGGGAAAGACAGGAATATTGAGAACCTCGTGTCCTGGTGTTGAGACAACAACCTTTCTCTCAATGTCAGCAAGACAGAGGAGATAGTGGTGGGCTTCAGGAAGTGAAACGGTTCACATTCCCCAGTTTGTATTAACGGTGCTGCAATAGAGATGGTTGAAAACATCAAATTCCTCTGAGTCAATATCACCAACAACTTCTCCTGGACCACCCGTATTGAAGCAACGACCAGGAAAGCTCATCAACGCCTCTACTTCTGTAGAAGACTTAGGAAGTTGGGAATGTCCCGTACAACTCTCACCAACTTCTACAGATGCGCCACAGAAAGCATTTTATCGGGATGTGTCACAGCTTGGTTTGGGAACAGCTCCATCCAAGACGCAAGAATTATGGACACAGCCCAGAACATCACACAAACCAACCTCTCTTCTATTGATTCCATTTATACCTCACGTTGCCTCGGCAGATGGGCGGAGTAAGTGACAAAGGCTGGAGGTGAAAAGGAGACAAAAGGGAGTCGGATACGGAGAGAAGAGGAGGAGAGGAATGTGAAGCTGGAGGGAGGGATGTGGGGGTGAGGGGGAAAAATGGGACTGGGGAACAGGAGTAGCGTGTGTAGGAGGGGCAAGGAGCAGGCTGATTGGGGGGGAGAGGGGGTGATGTGTGCCCGCTGGGGTAGGGTCTGGGCAGGGGGAAGAGAATGGGGTTAGGGGCATGTTACCTGAAATTACAATTACTCCAATGGTCTGAAGAAGAGTCCTGACCCGAAACCTCGCCTGTCCATTCCCTCCACAGCCGCTGGACGTTGCCTGACCTGTTGAGTTCCCCCAGCAGGTCATGAGTGATAGGAGTAGAGTTAGGCCATTCGGCCCATTGAGTCTACTCCACCATTCAATCATGGCTGATCTATCTCTCCCTCCTAACCCCATTCTCCTGCCTTCTCCCCGTAACCACTGCCACCCGTACTGATCAAGAATCTATCTGTCTCTGCCCTACAAATACCCATTGACTTGGCCTCCACCGCGTTTGTGGCCTTAGGTGATGTCTTGTGTGTTGAATAATTCTGATTCAGATTGGTGATGATGACACTACAAACGATGTTGTCACAGAGTGCCTGGTCCAGACAAACACAGCTGACTGATGTCCCTACACAACTCATCGACTGTCTCACCAACTCACCAAGAGTTAGATAGAGCTCTTCGGGATAGCGGAGACTGGGGATATGGGGAGAAAGCAGGAACGGGGTACTGATTGGCGATGATCAGCCATGATCACAGTGAATGGCGGTGCTGGCTCGAAGGGCCGAATGGCCTACTCCTGCACCTATTGTCTATTGTCCTCAGTCCGATTTCTGAATTCATCATTACCTACGATTTCTGAATTAAAATGATCATTTATTTCCAAAATTACTTTGTGGTGACGTTTCACAGAGTGCTGGAGTAACTCAGCGGGTCAGGCAGCATCTGTGGAGAACATGGATAGGTGACGTTTCACAGAGTGCTGGAGTAACTCAGCGGGTCAGGCAGCATCTGTGGAGAACATGGATAGGTGACGTTTCACAGAGTGCTGGAGTAACTCAGCGGGTCAGGCAGCATCTGTGGAAAACATGGATATGTGACGTTTCACAGAGTGCTGGAGTAACTTAGCTGTTCCGGCAGCATCTCTAGAGAACATGGATAGGTGACAATAGACAATAGGTGCAGGAGTAGGCCATGGGGGATGGGGGGTGGGGGGTGGGGGATGGGGGGTGGGGGATGGGGGCGGGGGATGGGGGCGGGGGATGGGGGGCGGGGGATGGGGGATGTGGGCGGGGGATGGGGGCGGGGGATGGGGGGCGGGGGATGGGGGATGGGGGCGGGGGATGGGGGGCGGGGGATGGGGGGTGGGGGATGGGGGGCGGGGGATGGGGGGCGGGGGATGGGGGATGGGGGCGGGGGATGGGGGATGGGGGGTGGGGGATGGGGGGTGGGGGTGGGGGCAGAGGGCATGCTACCTGGACGTAACATAGCTCTATCAGTTTGAAGAAGGCTCCCGATCCCATCTTCCTCTCCATTCCCCCTGTGCTCAGATAATTCCCTTTCTGAGAGTTGTCAAACTGCTGGCTTTAGCACCTCCCATGTAATGTCGAGCATGTTCTAAATATTCTGCAGAAAGGAATGTTCCCTTATTTCCCTCGGGTTGCACCTCACTGTGATGCTGAAAATTGGTAATCTATAAATAGGAATTACTTCCTTTTGTCACAATAATTGCTTTTCTAATTAAATCCCAAAGTTATGTTGGGCAGGTCTGGTAAAATGTTGATTGCTTTCTGATTTATGGAATACTAAGTGCGTTTGAGTGTGTTTTTTATCAAATGCAGTGGGAGCCAAATAGCTGTGAGAACCCCGCATAAAGGCAGCGCTAATGAGTAACGTTTGGCCGTTTGTTATTCTGCTCAGGCAGACTCCAGCTGCACCAGAAACTCCCTCTCCTCTCACACCCCATGTCTAGCTTTAATGTAGTTTAGAGATACAGCGCAGAAACAGGCCCTTCGGCCCATCGAGCCCGCGCTGACCACGATCCCTGCACACCAACACTATCCTACACACACGAGGGACAATTTACAATTTACAGAAGCCGATTATCCTGCAAACCTGCGCGTCTTTAGAGTGCGGGAAGAAACCGGAGCACCCGGAGAAAACCCACGCAGGTCACGGGGAGAACGTACAAACTCCATACAGACAGCACCCGTAGTCAGGATGGGACCCGGGTCTCCGGCGCTGTGCCACCGTGCCGTTGAGAGTGTTTGTGATCCCTCTCCTCCACCTGCCTTGCATCTGTCCATCAGCCTTTCCCATCTCTGTCATTGCTGTAAATCTGATGACAACGCACCAATCCCTGGCATTTACTGAATCTCCAGAGGTGATTGGCCAGCAAGAGATGAATGGATTCTCAATAATCCATGGCTTATTTATAGTCATCGAACTATACAACTGTGCAGCATGGAAACAGGCCCTTCAGCCCATCAAGTTGTCACTCTGGGCTAGTTCCATTTGCCAGCGTTTGTCCCATGTCCCTCTGAAGCCTTGTTATCCATGTGTCTGTCCAAATGTCTTTAAAAGCCGTAATGTACGCGCTTCTATAGCTTCCCCTGGCAGGTTGTTCCAGATACAAACTACCCTCTGAGAGAACGTTGCCCTGGAGGTCCATCGTAAATCTCTCTCCTCTCACCTGATGTCTGTGCCCTCTAGTTTTAGAATCCTCTACCCTGGGAAAAAGACTGTGAGCGTTCCCTTTATTCTTGCCCCTCGTGATCTTGTATCTCAATAAGTGACACAGCGGTAGAGTTGCTGCCTCACAGTGCCAGAGACCCGGGTTTCATCCTGACTGAGTGCTGTCTGCACAGAGTTTGCACGTTCTCCCCGTGCCCATGGGGAATTTCCTCCAAGTTCCCCAGTTTCTTCCCACATCCCAAAAATCAATGGGTTTGTAGGTGAATTGGTTTCTTTAAGTTGTCCCTAATGAGTAGCATGTGAAACTGGGATAGAATTAGTGTACGGGTGATATTTGGTTGACACAGACTTGATGGGCCAAAGGGCCTGTGGCCACATTGTACCTGTAAACTAAACTAGACTAAAGTAAACTTACTTAAGGTCCAGACAGATATCGGTCTGGATTGGCTGAGGTCTATGAAGAGTGGATCAGAAACCAAAGTGACTAATGCAGTGACATTAATACCTGGCGGAACAGGATGTAAGGTCATATTGCAACGTTTCTGGGACCTTGGTCAGGGCACATGTGGAGTATAGCATGCAGTTCTGGTCACAGTTCAGGAAGCTTTGGTGAGTTTACCAGAATGACGCCCAGATTAGAGGACATTCGCTCCAGGGACAGGTTGGACAGACATGGATTATTTTTTCTGGAATGCCAGAGGTTGTGGGGAGACCTGATCTGTGATAATTTACAGGCGGCACAGATAAGGTAGACTTTGTTCCATGGATGCTGCCTCCCCTGTTGTCTCCCACAGATAGGGTGGACAGTCAGAACAATTTTCCCAGGATGGAAAAATCAATTACTAGAGGTGAGAGGGCAAAGTGTAAAGGAGATGTGCGGGGCAAGTGTTTCACACAGAGGGTGGTGGGTGCCTGGAATGTGTTGCCAGGGATGGTGGTGGAGGCAGATAACATAGAAACATAGAAAATAGGTGCAGGAGTAGTCCATTCGGCCCTTCGAGCCTGCACCGCCATTCAATGTGATCATGGCTGATCATCCAACTCAGTATCCCGTACCTGCCTTCTCTCCATACCCCCTGATCCCTTTAGCCACAAGTGCCACATCTAACGCCCTCTTAAATATAGCCAATGAACTGGCCTCAACTACCTTCTGTGGCAGAGAATTCCAGAGACTCACCACTCTCTGTGTAAAGAATGTTTTCCTTATTTCGGTCCTAAAGGAATTCCCCCTTATCCTTAGACTGTGACCCCTTGTTCTGGACTCCCCCAACATCGGGAACAATCTTCCAGCATCTAGCTTGTCCAACCCCTTAAGAATTTTGTAGGTTTCTATAAGATCCCCCCTCAATCTTCTAAATTCCATCGAGTACAAACCGAGTCTATCCAATCTTTCCTCATATGAAAGTCCTGACATCCCAGGAATCAGTCTGGTGAATCTTCTCTGTACCCCCTCTATGGCAAGGATGTCTTTCCTCAGATTTGGAGACCAAAACTGTACGCAGTACTCCAGGTGTGGCCTCACCAAAACCCTGTACAACTGCAGTAGAACCTCCCTGCTCCTATACTCAAATCCTTTTGCTATGAATGCTAACATACCATTTGCTTTCTGTTGGTGTTTAAGAGGCTTTTGGATAGGCACATGGATATGCAGGGAATGGAGGGATACGGATCATGTGCAGGCAGATAAGTTGGTCTTATACAGCATGGAAACAGCCCCTTCGGCCCAGCTTGCCCATGCCGACCAACATGCCCCATCTACACTAGCCCCACCTGCCTCTGTTTGGCCCATATCCTTCTAAATGATTGCTATGCATGTACCTGTCCAAATGTCTTTAAAATATTGTTATTGTACCAGCCTCAATCACCTCCTCTGGCAGCTTGTTCCATACATCCACCACCCTCTGTGTGAAAATGTTCCTGTTAAATCTTCCCCCCCCTCACCTTAAACCTATGTCCTCTGGTCCTCGATTCCCCTACTCTGGGCAAGACTGTGCATCTACCCGATCTATTCCCCTCTTGATTTTATACACCCCTATAAGATCACCCCTCATTATTCTGCGCTCCAAGGAATAGAGTCCCAGCCTACTCAACCTCGCCCTGTAACTCAGACCCTTGAGTCCTGGCAACATCCTCTTCAAGACCCATCTTCAGTAATATTCATGATGTGACATGTATAGACATTCCTGAATGTTACCCAAACCATCGTGAGCTACTTTGTGACGGTGCTTGCCCTCTCCTATAACGTCTCTGCTGCCTTGGGTGATGCAGGACAGGACACAAGCTTTGGGACACGGTGTGAAGCTGTTGCCGTCTGTCCCAGCCTGGTAAAAGCCTGGATGGAGTGCATGTGGAGAGGATGTTTCCACTAGTGGGAGAGTCTAGGACCAGTGGCCACAGCCTCAGAGTAAAAGACATTCCTTTAGGAAGGAGATGAACAGGAGTTTCTTATGTCAGACGGTGGTGAACTGTGGAATTCATCGCCACAGACCGCTGTGGAGGTCAAGTCAATGGACATTTTTCAGGAGGAGATTGATAGATTCTTGATTGATACGAGTGTCAGAGGTAATGGGAAGAAGGCAGGAGAATGGGTTTGAGAGGGAAAGATAGATAGAGTCATAGAGTGACACAGTGTGGAAACAGGCCCTTCGGCCCAACATGTCCCATCGACACTAGCCCCACCTGCCTGTGTTTGATCCATATCCCTCCAAACCTGTCCTGTCCATGTACCTGTCTAACTGTTTCTTAAACGTTGCGATAGTCCCAGCCCCAACTACCTCCTCTGGCAGCTTGTTCCAAACTCCCACCACCTTTTGTGTGAAAACGTTACCACTCAGATTCCTATTAAATCTTTTCTCCTTCACCTTGAACCTATGTCCTCTGCTCCTCGATTCCCCAACTCTGGGCAAGAGACTCTGTGCATCTGGGCAAGAGACTCTGTGCACCTGATCATGATTTTATACACCTCTATAAGATCACCCCTCATCCTCCTGTGCACCATGGAATAGAGTCCCAGCCTACTCAACCTCTCTGTACAGCTCACACCCACTAGTCCTGGCAACATCCTCGTAAATCTTCTCTGTACCCTTTCCAGTTTGATGACATCTTTCCTATACATGGTGCCCAGAACAGAACACAATACTGTAAATGCGGCCCCACCAACTGCAACATGACTTCCCAACTTCTATACTCAGCCTGACCTGCTGAATTTCTCCAGCACTCTGTGAAACGTCACACAACAGGGCAAGATTAGCAAGTTTGCTGATGATACAAAAGTGAGTGGTTTTGCAGATAGTGAAGATGGTTGTGAACGATTGCAGCAGGATCTGGATCGATTGGCCAGGTGGGCGGAGGAATGGTTGATGGACTTTAATACAGAGAAGTGTGAGGTGTTGCATTTTCGGACGTCGAACAAGGGCAGGACCTACACAGTGAATGGTCGGCCTCTGGGTAGTGTTGTAGAGCAGAGGGATCTAGGAGTACAGGTGCATGGTTCCTTGAAGGTCGAGTCACAGGTAGATAAGGTGGTCAAAAAGGCGTTTGGCACTTTGGCCTTCATCAGTCAGAGTATTGAGTATAGAAGTTGGGAGGTCATGTTGCAGTTGTATAAGACGTTGGTGAGACGGCATTTAGAATATTGTGTTCAGTTCTGGGCATCATGTTATAGGAAATATATTGTCAAGTTTGAAAGGGTACAGAGAAGATTCACGAGGATGTTGCTGGGACTAGAGGGTGTGAGCTACAGGGAGAGGTTGAGTAGGCTGGGTCTCTATTCCATGGAGTGCAGGAGGATGAGGGGGAATCTTATAGTGGTGTATAAAATCATGAGAGGAATAGATCGGGTAGATGCACAGAGTCTCTTGTCCAGAGTAGGGGAATCGAGGACCAGAGGACATGGGTTCAAGGTGAGGGCGAAAAGATTTAATAGGAATCTGACGGGTAACTTTTTCACACAATGGGTGGTGGGTGTATGGAACAAGCTGCCAGAGGAGGTAGTTGAGGTTGGGATTATCCCATTGTTTAAGAAACAGTTAGACAGGTACATGGATAGGGCAGGTTTGGAGGGATATGGACCAATGCAGGCAAGTGGGACTAGTGTAGCTGGGACATTGTTAATCGGCGTGGACAAGTTGGGCGGAAGGGCCTGTTTCCACACTGTGTCACTATGACTCTATCCATGTTCTACACAGATGCTGCCTGGCCCGCTGAGTTACTCAAGCACTCTGTATCTATCTTCGGTGTAAACCAGCATCTGCAGTTCCTTCTCTCACTGCATGCTTTTTATAGGCACTATTATTTAACTCCAGTTTTATTTCATTATTTGAATTTAAATTTCCCAGCGGCTATTGTGGGGATTAAACACATCTCAGCCCCAGTGATCCATAACTCTGGTGGCTAATCCAGTCATTTAATTACTGGAGTAACTCAGCGAGACAGGCAGCATCTGTGGAGAGAAGGAATGAGTGATGTTTTGGGCCGAGACCCTTCTTCAGAGTGAAGGGTCTTGACCAGAAACATCACCCATTCCTTTTCACCAGAGATGCTGCCTGTTCTGCTGTAACTCCAGTCTTTTGTGTCCATCTTCAGTGTAAACCAGCATCTGCAGTTCCTTCCTACACATTTAATTTCGACCCTGCATTAACCAGTAACGCATTTGCCTCGGGATAGATCGGCAACAATGCAGCCTCATGCGTTGGTGAAAATAAAACCTGCGGCATGTTTGGTGTGGCCTTAGAACTTGAGAATGCAAGATTAGCCAGTACCAAACCCACTGACTCCCACAACTATCTCGACTACACTTCTTCCCAACTTGCTTCCTGCAAAGACTCTATCCCCTATATCTGCGGCCAAGATGAGGTGTTCCATACCAGGACCTCTGGTTAGGGAACGAGGGATCCACTTTCCCATCATAGATGAGGCCCTCACTCGTGACTCCTCGATAGCCCGCAGCTCCTCCCTTGTTCCCCCTCCCCTGAGTCACAACAGAGACAAGAGTCCCCCTTGTCCTCACCTTCCACCCCAATCAACCGTTGCATACAACACATAATCATCTAACTGTTTTGCCAACTCCAACGGGATCCCACCACTAGCCACATCTTCCCATCTCCACCCTTGTCTGCTTTCTGCAGAGACCGTTCCCTCCACAACTCTCTGGTTAACTCATCCCTTCCCACCCAAACCACCCCCTCCCTTGGTACCTTCCCCTGCAACTGCAGGAGATGCAACACCTGTCCCTATACCCCACAGGCCTCCACCGCCCTCTGAGGCAGAGAATTCCACAGACTCACAACTCTCTGTGAGAAAAAGTGTTTCCTCGTCTCTGTTCTAAATGGCTTACCCCTTATTCTTAAACTGTGGCCCCTGGTTCTGGACTCCCTCAACATTGGGAACGTTTCCTGCCTCTAGCATGTCCAAACTCTTAATAATCTTATATGTTTCAATAAGATCCCCTTTCGTCCTTCTAAACTCCAGAGTGTACAAGCCCAGCCGTTTCATTCTCTCAGCTTATGACAGTCCCGCCATCCCGGGAATTAATCTTGTAAACCTATCCTGTATCTGTACACTGTGGACGGCTCGATTGTAATCATGTGTTGTCTTCCCGCTGGCTGCATAGCCTGCAACAAAAATGCTTTTCTCTGTAGCTCGGTACACGTGACAGTGAGCTAAACTCAACTTGGAGGGGCCGGGGGGGGGGGGGGGGGGGGGGGGGGAGGGGGGGAGAACTGGAGGCAGGTGGAGACAGAGAGAAGTAGGAATCACTGGCGGGGGGGGGGGTGGGGGGGGAGTAGTGAGAGAGGGTCTGGCAGAGCTCACCACAACAATGCTGGCCTCAACCTCGCTGAGATATTCCACACACTGCCATCTGCCACACCACCTTTGCCACCCATAACTACCCAGGTTTGAGCTGGGACCAAATGTCTCCATTTACCTCCCACAGACTGTTGCCACAGGAGCTGTGTTTAGTTTCACACTTTCAGCTTGTGCAGCTCTTCACTTGACTTTCATTTACTGATTAATTGCCGTGACTGCCGGAAATGATCAGCAGCCCTTGCAAACATCTGCTGATAAATTGCTGGTCCTATTTGGTTCCTTACAATAGCAGTTTAATACTGACTAAACCTGGTGAAGGATGTGTTCTTGTTCTGGGCACCAATTGTGCTGGATTTTATTGTGTGTCCTGGACAACTCTGCGATTTATGGTACATAACAATGGCGGCACGGTGGCGCAGCGGTAGAGTTGCTGCCTCACAGCGCCAGAGACCCAGGTTCAATCCTGACCACGGGTGCTGTCTGTGTGGAGTTTGGATGTTCTTCCAGTAACTGCGTGAGTTTTATCCGGATGTTCTGGTTTCCTCCCACATTCCAAAGACATGCAGGTTTGTAGGTTAATTGTAATTGTCCCGTGTGTGTAGGATAGTGCTAGTGTACGGGGTGATCACGGTTGGGCCGGACTCAGTGGGATGAAGGGCCTGTTTCCGCGCGGTATCTCTGAACTAAACCAAACTGACTGTGGAATTCATTGCCACAGAAGGCCATGGAGGCCGTCAATGGGTATTTTTAAGGCGGAGCTTGCTAGATTCTTGATCAGTGCGGGTGTCGGGGGTTATGGGGGAAAGGCAGGAGAATGGGGTTGAGTGGGAAGGATAGATCATCCATGATTGAATGCGGACTAGACTTGATGGGCTGAATGGCCTGCTCCTACAACTAATGACTTAATGAAGACTGTGGCTGTTCCACTGAGCAGGACGGGCAGAGAACCGCCTGACTGTCCCTGAGTTTCTGCACCGTTCCAGCACCTGGATCTGAAGGGCAAGGGAAGCAATACTTCCTCTATTACACAATCACAATCGCAATCTCAATCATACTTTATTTGCAACATACCAGGAATTTCCCTTGCACTCATCTTTTTCAAAACTGCAGTCACAAAGTGATTTTTTTTTAAACAGAGCGTTTTTAATCTACAATTGATATTTATCAAGACGAGAGTGAAGGGTGTCTGATTGTCAGGACCGGCAATTGGAGCAATAAAATGCTTGCTTGCAGCAGCTTAACACACCATTAACAGACAGATAAATGACACACAGAGATAAATGATAATAAAGTCATGAGAGGAAGTGTACAAAGTGATGAGAGGAACATAACAGATAGACGACACAGAGTCCCTTGACAGACACAAAATGCTGGAGGAACTCTGTGGGACAGGCAACCTCCCTGGTGAGAAGGTATGGTTGACATTTTGGGTCGAGACCCTGCTTCAGATTCTCCAGAATAGGTGAATGGAGGACTGGAGGACACAGGTTTACGGTGAAGGGGGAAATATTTAATAGGAATCTGTGGGGTAACTTTTTTACACAAAGGGTGGTGGGTGTATGGAACGAGCTGCCAGAGGAGGTAGTTGAGGCTGGGACTATCCCAATGTTTAAGAAACAGTTAGACAGGTACATGGATAGGACAGGTTTAGAGGGATATGGACCAAACGCAGGCAGGTGGGACTAGTGTAGCTGGGATATGTTGGTCGGTGTGGACAAGTTGGGCCGAAGGGCCTGTTTCCACTCTGTATCAATCTCTGACTCTAATAAATTAATTAAAGCAATGCTCGGGAACCAGAGCAGTGCAAAGTATTCAGTCTTTCATTTTAACATTAAATCCATAAGCCCTGGCATGACGTGACGATGATTGCACTGACCATGCATGGAATGTTGCTAGTGATTAATCAACGATTTATGGTCAGCGCTAACTATCTTCTCACGGTCCACCTGGCAGCTCCCGGCTGCATTCAAACTGGCTGAAGATTCACTCATGCCTTGACCATTTATCAGACCATTTCAGCTGAACAGTCGGTGTAAGTCCAGACACTATAGACACAGTGCTGGAGTAACTCAGTGGGTCAGACAGCACCTCTGGAGAACATGGATAGGTGACGTTTCTGGAGAAACCTTTTCTCCACACATGCTGCCTGACCCGCTGAGTTACTCCAGCACTTTTGTGTCTATCTTCAGTTTAACATAGACATAGAAACATAGAAAATAGGTGCAGGAGGAGGCCATTCGGCCCTTCGAGCCAGCACCGCCATTCATTGTGATCATGGCTGATCGTCCCCTATCAATAACCCGTGCCTGCCTTCTCCCCATATCCCTTGATTCCACCAGCCCCGAGAGCCCTATCTAACTCTCTCTTAAATCCATCCAGTGACTTGGCCTCCACTGCCCTCTGGCAGGGAATTCCACAAATTCACAACTCTCTGGGTGAAAAAGTTTTTTCTCACCTCAGTCTTAAACGGCTTCCCCTTTATTCTAAGACTTATGCAGGTGATGGGCTGTCCTTGCATGGAGGGTGCGGATTCTGTTCAGGGTTACCCATTGCTTGCTATGGAGGTCAAAACCCACCAGTAACGACCCATTTTTCCTATCTCCCAACATCCCTCCGGTCTGAAGAAACTCTTGAGCTGAAACGCCATCTGTCCATTCCTTCCACAGATGCTGCCTGTCATGCTGAGTTTCTCCAGCACTGTGTATGTTGCGCAAAATTTCAGCATCTGCTCCTCCTCGTGTCACCTCTTGTGATTCCATTCCAAAGGATGTACCTTTAGACAAAAGAAAATAGACAATGGGTGCTGGAGGAGGCCATTCGGCCCGTGGAGCCAGCACTGCCATTCAATGTGATCGTGGCTGATCATCCACAATCAGTACCCTGTTCCTGCCTTCTCTCCATATCCCTTAACTCCGCTATCTTTAAAAGCTCCCTTTAGTAAGGGGACGAGGAGGAATTTCGTTAGCCGTAGAGTGGTGAATCAGTGGAAGGCTGTGGAGGCCTCATTTTTTAGCCATAAATTGACAGATTCTTGATTCGTACGGGTGTCAGGGTTTTTGGGGAGAAGGTAGGAGAATGGGGTTAGGAGGGAGAGGTAGATGGCAGAGTAGCCTCGATGGGCCGAATGGCTTAATTCTGCTCCTATGACATGTACTTATGGATTTAAACCAACATCTGCAGTTTCCTCCCACACACTCAGGTATTATGTTTGGCTCCTGTGTTGGATTAATCATGTTCTCCAAAGGTATTTAAATAGGAACTGTAGGATTTATATCAATCAAGATTCTATCACTAGTGTGGATAATCCTCATAAAAATTCTGTGTATTCTTGTCCTCTTAATTGTAGCCCATGGCACAGACACACCAATTATACATCTCACTAAACTAGTAATAAATATAGAGACAAGATACAAAGTGCTGGAGGAACTCAACGGGTCAGGCAGCATCTGTGGAGGGAATGGATGATGATGTTTCAGGTCATAAGGTCAAAAATAATGGGAGCAGAATTAGACCATTCGGCCCATCAAGTCTACTCCGCCATTCAATCATGGCCAATCTATCTCTCCTTCCTAACCCCATTCTCCTGCCTTCTCCCCATAACCCCTGACACCCGCACTAATCATGAATCTATCAATCTCTGCCTTAAAAATATCCTTTGATATTTGCCACAGCCGTCTGTGGCAACGAATTCTACAGATTCACCACCCTCTGATGAAGAAGTTTCTCCTCATCTCCTTCCTAAAGGAAAGTCCTTTAATTCTGAATTCATGACCTCTAGTCCTGGACTCTCCCACTAGTGGAAACATCCTCCCCACATCCACTCTATCCAGGCCTTTCACTATTCTGTACGTTTCAATGAGATCCCCCCTCATTTTTCTCAACTCCAGCGAGTACAGGCCCAGTGCCGACAAACGCTCATCATATGTTAACCCACTCATTCCTGGGATCATTCTTGTAAACCTCCTCTGGACTCTCTCCAGCGCCGGCAAATACGGTGCCCAGAATTACTCACGATATTCCAAATGTGGCCTGACCTGCAGCTTATAGAGCCTCAGCATTACATCCTTGTTTTTGTACACAAGCCCTCTTGTCCATTGGTCCATATGTCTACAAGTCACATGAGCAACATCTCTGGAGAACATGGATCGCTGGCGTTCGGATCGGGCCCCATCTTCAATAACATTACCTCAAACGTAGAATGTGGAACATAGCGCAGTCCAGCACAGGAACAGGTCCATTGCCCCCCAATGTTTCTGCTGAACGTGATGCCGTTAAACTGATTGTATCTGCCTGAACGTGATCCATATCCGCCATTTCCTATATATCCATGTGCCGATCCAAAAGCCCCTTAAACACCACTATCGTATCAGCCTCCACCACCACCACCCCCGGCAGCGCGTTCCAGGTCCCCACCACCCTCTGTGTAAAACACTTGCCCCGCACATCTTCTTTAAACTTTGCCCCTCTCACCGTAAACTATGGCCTCTAGTCTGTCTATGTGGGCACCAGAAACATGGCAACACTTGTGTATTGTCCAGGTGAGGCCTACTGTGTGATTTAACCTGATTGTATGCAAAAACAAAGCTTTTCACTGCACTTAGGTACATGTGACAATAACGTTTAATTGAATCTATGATATTTCCACCCTGGTAAAAGGTTCTGACTGTCTACCCTATCTATGCCTCATTATTTGATATACTTCTATCTGGTCACCCCTCAACCTCCGACTGGGACTTGAGTAAAGTCTCCCACAGTTTGCCCGCACCCTTATTAACACTGAATTTGGGAAATTCAGTCAGCTGTCACTTGAGAACATGAATGTCCACAACCCATCCTGTAGATAAGAAGGTTGAGAGGGATATGTGCCAAATGCAGGCAGATGGGACTAGCTTAGATGAGGCATGACAGATTGGGCTGAGGGGCCTGGTCCCATTCTGTGTGATCCTATGAATATGACTACATTATATTATGAAGGCAGAAATCTTTAAAATCTCAGTGTAGCACTAAGAAAAACAATTATTATTCCACAGAAGCAATTAATATAAATTGTGCAAATTGGTGTAAGATTAACCAGCTGTGTGATTGTTCAGCTTTCATAGTTTATGAATCTCCCAATCTAACAAGCTGTAAATCTGTAAGCAAGCATATCGACTTTTATGTTGCAATCTGAAGCAAAAGACATAATGAAAGACGATAAAGATGAATTGTACTTTGTGACTGGAACAATGTGCTGGGCTTTGTGGCCTCTCTTATCTGCCAGCTGCAGAGAGAGGAGACACTCGCACTAATCCCTGCCTCACATAATGTCAGGGCGAGGGTGAATGAGGATCTGGCCTCCACCGTGGGCTCTGGGACTGTCCATGTGATGTTTGATGTTGAAATTCTCCCTGGAATGAACAGATCAGGTAGGTCCTGGCGAATTGAACAAAAGTGTTCAGCGAAACATTCGACATCTACGTTTGTTTTCACCGACTGGGCAATTGTTTCACCAAACACATCCGCTCAGTCTGCCGAGACCTACCTGACCTCCCGGTTACTAAAGACTTTAATTCCCCTTCCTGCCCTGGGTCTCCTCCATTGTCAGAGTGAAGCTAAACACAATTGGAGGAACAGCATCTCATATTTCGCTTGGGGCAGCTCACGGCCCAGCGGTGCGAACATTGACTTCCCTAACCAAGTAACCGCGGCAATCCCTCTCTCTCTATTCTCCCCCTCCCAAGTCTCACTAGCTTCTTGTCTTCACCCTACAGACAGCTAACAATGGCCGGTTAACTTTTATCATCATTACTTTGTAATTCATTCATTCACTTGTTCTATATCTCTCCACATCACTGCCTGTATCCCTTGTTTCCCTCTCCGCTGACTCTAGTCTGAAGAAGGATCTTGACCCGAAACGTCACCTATTCCTTCTCTCCAAATATGCTGTCAAACTTAAAGCACACGGTATTGGGGGTTCAGTATTGATGTGGATAGAGAACTGGCTGGCAGACAGGAGGCAAAGGGTAGGAGTAAACGGGTCCTTTTCAGAATGGCAGGCAGTGACTAGTGGGGTACCGCAAGGCTCAGTGCTGGGACCCCAGCTATTTACAATATATATTAATGATTTGGACGAGGGAATTCAATGCAACATCTCCAAATTTGCAGATGATACCAAGCTGGGGGGTATAGTTAGGTGTGAGGAGGATGCTTGGAGGCTGCAGGGTGATTTGGATAGGCTGAGTGAATGGGCAAATGCATGGCAGATGCAGTATAATGTGGATAAATGTGAGGTTATCCACTTTGGTGGCAAAAACATGAGGGTAGACTATTATCTGAATGGTGGCAGATTAGGAAAGGGGGAGATGCAACGAGACCTGGGTGTCATGGTACACCAGTCATTGAAAGTAGGCATGCAGGTGCAGCAGGCAGTGAAGAAAGCAAATGGTATGTTAGCATTCATAGCGAAAGGATTTGAGTATAGGAGCAGGGAGGTTCTACTGCAGTTGTACAGGGTTTTGGTGAGGCCACACCTGGAGTATTGCGTACAGTTTTGCACTCCAAATCTGAGGAAAGACATCCTTGCCATAGAGGGGGTACAGAGAAGATTCACCAGACTGATTCCTGGGATGTCAGGACTTTCATATGAGGAAAGATTGGATAGACTCGGCTTGTACTCGCTGGAATTTAGAAGATTGAGGGGGGATCTTCTAGAAACTTACAAAATTCTTAAGGGGTTGGACAAGCTAGATGCTGGAAGATTGTTCCCGATGTTGGGGGAGTCCAGAACAAGGGGTCACAGTCTAAGGATAAGGGGGAATTCCTTTAGGACCGAAATGAGGAAAACATTCTTTACACAGAGAGTCGTGAGTCTCTGGAATTCTCTGCCACAGAAGGTAGTTGAGGCCAGTTCATTGGCTATATTTAAGAGGGCGTTAGATGTGGCACTTGTGGCTAAAGGGATCAGGGGGTATGGAGAGAAGGCAGGTACGGGATACTGAGTTGGATGATCAGCCATGATCACATTGAATGGCGGTGCAGGCTCGAAGGGCCGAATGGCCTACTCCTGCACCTATTTTCTATGTTTCTATGTTTCTATGTCCCGCTGAGTCACTCCAGCTTTTTGTGTCCATCAGGTTTGAGTTTAGTTTATTGTCATGTGTACAGTGATAACGTACAGGGGCAGTGAAAAGCTTTTGCTGCGATGCTAACCGGTCAGCGGAAAGACAATACCCCTCGCCACCGCCCCCCCCCTCCCCCACCGCCCCCCCCCCCACACACCACCCCTCCACCCCATCCCCCCACATACCCCTCCCCCACTCCCCCTCACCCACCGCCCCCCCGCCCCCACCGCCCCCCCCACACACACCACCCCTCCACCCCATCCCCCCACATACCCCTCCCCCACTCCCCCTCACCCACCGCCCCCCCCTCCCCCACCGCCCCCCCCCCCCCCCACACACCACCCCTCAACCCCATCCCCCACCACACACACCTCCTCTCCACCCCTCCCCCACCACCCCTCCACCCCTCCCCCACCACCCCCCCTCCCCACCCCCCGTCCCCCTCACACACGGCACACGTGTGTGTCCACGGTGAATCCCGGCACACAGACTTTGCCTTGTCGAGTTTAAACGTTCTCAATGTGCAGTGAGCGCACGGACTTGTTTGTTTATGTCTTGTCTTCAGCAACCAATAATGCAGTTTCACAATTCAACATTGTCTTTAATCTTCATCCAGAACCCCCTCATGACCCCGGGAACCACACTGCCAACCTCCTCTTGTTGGCTGGGACCTGGGCCATGGCTCTGGGAAGTGCCAGAGGCAAAGTTCTTGGCAGGAAGCTGAGATGATGCCTCAGTCACGAAAGGTCCCAGAGAACCATCTTTGTAAACAGCCTGAGCTCAATGTGACAGTCGAGGAACGGTCTGCTTTGTGTTTGACTGTGGCATAAAGGCCACACACACTCACACACTCACACACTCTCTCCCTCACACACACACACCCTCACACTCACAGACATTCACACACACACATTCACACACACACACACACACACACACACACACACACACACACACACACACACACTCACACACTCACACACTCACACACTCTCTCCCTCACACACACACACCCTCACACTCACAGACATTCACACACAGACATTCACACACACACACACACACACACACACACACACACACACACACACTCACACACTCACACACTCTCTCCCTCACACACACACACCCTCACACTCACAGACATTCACACACACACATTCACACACACACATTCACACACACACATTCACACACACACATTCACACACACACACACTCACACACTCACACATTCTCTCCCTCACACACACACACCCTCACACTCACAGACATTCACACACACACACACACACACACACACACACACACACACACACACACACACACACACACACACAAACACACACACACACACACACACACACACACACTAACTCACCCTCGTTCTGCCCGTGTTTACTCTGCCTGCCGGTCGTCCTTGGCCTGCTAGTGACTGTGTGGGGGAGTGGGTGGTGATGGGGGAGGGGTGTCGGGGATGGGTGGTGGGAGAGGGGAAGGGGGTGAGGGTGGGGGAGGGGGAGTGGTGGGGGATTGGTGGGGGAGGGGTGGTGGGAGAGGGGAAGGGGGTGAGGGTGGGGGAGGGGGAGTGGTGGGGGATTGGTGGGGGAGGGGTGGTGGGAGAGGGGAAGGGGGTGAGGGTGGGGGTGGGGGATTGGTGGGGGAGGGGTGGTGGGAGAGGGGGAGGGGGAGTGGTGGGGGATTGGTGGGGGAGGGGTGGTGGGAGAGGGGAAGGGGGATTGGTGGGGGAGGGGTGGTGATGGGGGAGGGGTGGTGGGAGAGGGGAAGGGGGTGAGGGTGGGGGAGGGGGATTGGTGGAGTGACCGCTCATTAATCGGACTTTGCGGGACTTCACCTTGCACAGAGTAGCCTTCACCTGTATGTGTGCGCTGTGCTCAGCCGCATTGTTATCATGTTTAGTCTTTTCTTTGACTATTGATAACTCAAACAAAAGCATTTCACGGCACCTCGGCACACACACGTGAAATTACACTCCACAAGTACCACAATCACACACAATCACACACAAATTAAAGAGCAATTACTGTCGTGTGAATAGTAGATTTCTCCCGAGGCAGTATACAAAGAATTGCCACATTTCCAGCCCCATTTTGTACCTTTCATGCACAGAGTCTAAACTTGGCTTTGAAGGCCCGTTGTCGTGGTGACGGCAATGGGTGGGAGTTGCAGGGTGGGCCGGGTCTGGCGTGGTGATGTTCTCGGTATCTCCATCGTTGCTCTACCTCTCATTGCCGCTGCAGGCCACATCTGGTCCACACACCTGGTCTAATGGAGCCCCAGGCTGCTGCAGGGCTTCCAGTGAGGCCTGGTGTAACTGAGCCCCAGGCTGCTGCTGGGCCTCCAGTGAGGCCTGGTGTAACTGAGCCCCAGGCTGCTGCAGGGCCTCCAGTGAGGCCTGGTGTAACTGAGCCCCAGGCTGCTGCTGGGCCTCCAGTGAAGCCTGGTGTAACTGAGCCCCAGGCTGCTGCAGGGCCTCCAGTGAGGCCTGGCGTAACTGAGCCCCAGGCTGCTGCTGGGCCTCCAGCGGCCCACTCCACCTACACCTAGGCCTGCAAGCACAGTAAACACAAGATCGCTCACCTCCTGCAGCCACAACTCTGCTAGCACGTGCCGAGGTCATTGCCACTGTCTTCCTGTAGCGTTTCTGAGTTTGCGGGAAGCGATCTCCCAGCCCATCCACTCGCACCAACCTTCCCCTTCACCATCCACCCACTCACCTTGTTCTGGGCCGCAGGGTTCTTTGGAACTCTGAACAGTACAGTACGGGAATGCAATAAAAATCATACTTATTTAGCCAAGTATGTTTTGCAACATACGAGGAACATACAGTCATACCAATAAAAAACCACACAACACACAAAATACATTTTTTTAACATAAACATCCACCACAGTGACTCCTCCACATTCCTCACTGTGTTGGAAGGCGAAAAAAAGGTAAACCTCTTCCCTTCTTTGTCCTCCAGCTGTCGGGGCCTCGAGCCTTCCGTTGACGGAACAATCTTACTCCGGTAGCCGGCATCAGGCCCTTCGGTTCCACAATGTCTGTACCCGACATGATGCCATTAAACTGATCTCCCTGCCTGCACGGGATCCCTATCCCTCCATTCCCTGCACGTGCCTGGTGCCTATCCAAAAGCCTCTAAAACACCACTAACGTATCTGCCTCCACCACCGCCCCCAGCAGCGCGTTCCAGGCCCCCACCACCCTCTGTGTAAAACACCTGCCCCACACATCTCCATTAAACTTTCCCCTCAAATGCTATGCCCTCAAATGTTGGATATTTCCACTCTGGGAAAAAGGTTCTGACGATCTAACCTATCCATTCCTCTCATTATTTTATATACTTTTATCGTCTCCCCTCAACTTCTGATCTTCCAGAGAAAACAATCCAAGTCCGTCCGACCTCTCCTTGTAGTTAATACCCCCTAATCCAGGCAGCATTCTGGTAAACCTTAGATAGAAGCAAAGTGCTGGAGTAACTCAGCAGGTTAGACAGCATCTCCGGGAAAAAAGGGTAGACATTTCAGGTCCCTTGTTCTCCACAGATGCTGCCTGACCCGCTGAGTTACTCCAGCACTCTGTGAAACGTCACCTATCCATGTTCTCCACAGATGCTGCCTGACCCGCTGAGTTACTCCAGCGCTCTGTGAAACGTCACCTATCCATGTTCTCCACAGATGCTGCCTGACCCGCTGAGTTACTCCAGCACTCTGTGAAACGTCACCTATCCATGTTCTCCACAGATGCTGCCTGACCCGCTGAGTTACTCCAGCACTCTGTGAAACGTCACCTATCCATGTTCTCCACAGGTGCTGCCTGACCCGCTGAGTTACTCCAGCACTCTGTGAAACGTCACCTATCCATGTTCTCCACAGATGCTGCCTGACCCACTGACTTACTCCAGCACTCTGTGAAACGTCACCTATCCATGTTCTCCACAGATGCTGCCTGACCCGCTGAGTTACTCCAGCACTCTGTGAAACGTCACCTATCCATGTTCTCCACAGATGCTGCCTGACCCGCTGAGTTACTCCAGCACTCTGTGAAACGTCACCTATCCATGTTCTCCACAGATGCTGCCTGACCCGCTGAGTTACTCCAGCACTCTGTGAAACGTCACCTATCCATGTTCTCCACAGATGCTGCCTGACCCGCTGAGTTACTCCAGCACTCTGTCTATCTGCAGCTCTTGGTTTCTACATTCTTTTCACCCTTTTCTGCAGCGTCTCCATGGCATTAGCTGCGATGAACCTGTTGTACTGAGGACAGCATTGGCTGTAGGTTGCTGAGCTTTGCTCTGTTGTGTTGCAGGATGCTTCGAGTGTTGCATCAAGTGTTTGGGTGGTATTCCCTACGCCTCGCTCATCGCTACTATCCTCCTCTACGCGGGCGTGGCCCTCTTCTGTGGCTGTGGCCATGAAGCTCTCTCCGGGACCGTCACCATCCTGCAGAACAACTTTGAGTTGGTTCGAGGAGCCGGTGACACCATCGATGTCTTCACCATGTGAGTAACCTGCACACCCCCTGTCCCTCTCTCTCTCTCTCCATCCCTCACTCTCTCCATCCCTCTCTCTCTCCATCCCTCACTCTCTCCATCCCTCTCTCTCTCCATCCCTCTCTCTCTCCATCCCTCACTCTCTCCATCCCTCACTCTCTCCATGTAGCAATGTTACAAAATTTTGAGATTTAAAAAATCAAGTCTGCAATTTATCCCATCAGATAAAGCATAAAAAGAAGTTTAATTTGACACCTAATTTACTTTCATATCTTCAGTATTAAGAAAGTTATGGCCATTTTCATACTCGGAAATGAGCATCTTGCTTCCCATTGCCTTTCAATTGACTTAACTCAAAAGCTGTGATCTGGAAAAGTTAAAAGTCCATAACTTTCTTAAAAATTAAGAGAACTCAATGAAATTTTCAGTTATTATAGATTGAAGCATTCTGAAACAAATATTAAACAATCTTACTTGGATGACCTGAAATTAAAGCATATAATTAGTTAGTTATCTAATTGTAGCTAATTACAAAATTCAATGAGTAGATCTAAACATCTATCAATTTCTTAAGAAAAGATAAACTTTTTTAAAAATTGCCTAAGTGTCCAAATAACATTCACACAATAATCCACAATATAACATAATTTTTAAATATAATTTTCATGAATTTCTGGGCCAAATGGAAGGATTTTAGTGTTTAATGCCTGTAAATTAATGGCCATTTAAATCAACTAGCGAGTGGGTTTTAGCGGAATGCGGTGGATTGGAACGTTGCGGTTAGCAGTGAAGTCGGGGGGAAAAATACTGGGGGTTCATACATTTTTTGGGGACCCCATTTCGCAACATAAAAATATTATTAATGCCTCCCGAAAAACCAACTTTTAATATAAAAATAAACTATTTACCTTTTTTTCTTCCCCTACGCAAAATGCTTCCGGTTGTCTGCGGTCACGGCTTTTGAAGGTGATTTTTAAATTACTCTAGTTAATAAATAATCTAGAGTAATTAAAAAATACCACCATTGATGAAATGTCGGAGCGATTTTTCTTCAGCAACCAAATCGCCCGACATTCATCGATTTGTCCTGCCTGTGGAAAATCGGCACTTTAAGCCCGCCCCCCTCTGCAAGGCGCGAAAGTCGCGCACACGGGGAGCGGCAGAAGTGCAGCGCCGCTAAAGGTACGTTTTGTAACATACCTACTCCATCCCTCACTCTCTCCATCCCCCTCTCTCTCTCCATCCCTCACTCTCTCCATCCCCCTCACTCTCTCCATCCCCCTCTCTCTCTCCATCCCTCACTCTCTCCATCCCCCTCTCTCTCTCCATCCCTCACTCTCTCCATCCCCCTCACTCTCTCCATCCCCCTCTCTCTCTCCATCCCTCACTCTCTCCATCCCCCTCTCTCTCTCCATCCCTCACTCTCTCCATCCCTCTCTCTCTCTCCATCCCTCTCTCTCTCTCCATCCCTCTCTCTCTCCATCCCTCTCTCTCTCCATCCCTCTCTCTCTCCATCCCTCTCTCTCTCCATCCCTCTCTCTCTCCATCCCTCTCTCTCTCCATCCCTCACTCTCTCCATCCCTCTCTCTCTCTCCATCCCTCACTCTCTCCATCCCTCACTCTCTCTCCATCCCTCACTCTCTCCATCCCCCTCTCTCTCTCCATCCCTCTCTCTCTCCATCCCTCTCTCTCTCTATCCCTCTCTCTCTCCATCCCTCACTCTCTCCATCCCCCTCTCTCTCTCCATCCCTCACTCTCTCCATCCCTCTCTCTCTCTCCATCCCTCTCTCTCTCTCCATCCCTCACTCTCTCCATCCCCCTCTCTCTCTCCATCCCTCACTCTCTCCATCCCTCTCTCTCTCTCCATCCCTCTCTCTCTCTCCATCCCTCACTCTCCCCATCCCCCTCTCTCTCTCCATCCCTCTCTCTCTCCATCCCTCACTCTCTCCATCCCTCTCTCTCTCCATCCCTCTCTCTCTCCATCCCTCTCTCTCTCCATCCCTCTCTCTCTCTCCATCCCTCACTCTCTCCATCCCCCTCTCTCTCTCCATCCCTCACTCTCTCCATCCCTCTCTCTCTCCATCCCTCTCTCTCTCCATCCCTCTCTCTCTCCATCCCTCTCTCTCTCCATCCCTCTCTCTCTCCATCCCTCTCTCTCTCCATCCCTCTCTCTCTCTCCATCCCTCTCTCTCTCCATCCCTCTCTCTCTCTCCATCCCTCTCTCTCTCTCCATCCCTCTCTCTCTCCATCCCTCACTCTCTCCATCCCTCTCTCTCTCCATCCCTCTCTCTCCATCCCTCACTCTCTCCATCCCTCTCTCTCTCCATCCCTCTCTCTCCATCCCTCACTCTCTCCATCCCTCTCTCTCTCCATCCCTCTCTCTCTCCATCCCTCTCTCTCTCCATCCCTCTCTCTCTCCATCCCTCTCTCTCTCCATCCCTCTCTCTCTCCATCCCTCTCTCTCTCCATCCCTCTCTCTCTCCATCCCTCTCTCTCTCCATCCCTCACTCTCTCCATCCCTCTCTCTCTCTCCATCCCTCTCTCTCTCCATCCCTCATCATAATTGCGGCACCCATTTCACTGTCTTTTTTTGGTTTTGAGGTACAGCAGGAAACCAGGCCCTTCAGCCCACCGAGTCCACGTCGACCAGCGATCCCCGCACACTAACACTACACTACACACTAGGGACAATTTACATGGTTATCAAGCGAATGAAGCTACAAACCTGCAGGTCATGTTGTCCGCCTCCCTGTGGTGAACCCTGTCAACTGACCTCAGGCAGCTGAACGACAACAAACAGAGACACCAGCAGAAATAACAATGAACCAACAACAGCTTGCAGCCCTAATGCAGCCTCCGTAGCAGCAGCTTGGTGCCGAGCTGGAGCAGGGCATCACGCTGCAGCAGCTGATGTGGAAGGCCTCACCAAGGCCAAGACCCCCATCATTACATAACTTCTGCTGCCTCAAATGCAAGAAGACGAAGATTGGAGTGTGGGTCTGTGGTACTGCCACTGCATCACCGTGCTGTCCAAAGCTGCATCAATTCAGTATGTTGCTGTTCTGTTCCTGGTACATTGCGAGTCGACCCTAGTGTGTAGGATACACTAGAGCCCCGTGCTTGAATGGCAGATATCACCCCCTTCTTTCCTTCATTGGAGGTCCCACACATCTCCTCGTCCCTTTAGACTGCTGCGGCTGCTCAGGAATTCAGTGGTGAATAGCTGTCTGTGAAGATGGCGAGTTCAGGGTAACTCTTCATTATAGACGGTGAATTCCCAGGAAAATGCTCTGTGAAGATTCCGTCCCAGAATTTAATGTTGGGTCTGGAAGGGAAACGGTGTTTTCTGTGTCGTTGCACAGTAGAAATCTTATAACGCAGCATCATCTGCAAACTCCACGATGCTCGTGTATGAAGCCTATTGTTTACAGATCTCACCTTCACTCAGTTTGATATTGATTCAAGGATAGTGCTCTCAGGTGTGATACTCATTCAATCACTTGCCACTTGTTAGTTGAAGAGGGCTGGAGGAGGATATTATAACAATATTGAATGTGTAGGCAGCTCATCGATTTTACAGGCCAACAATACAGTGCTTACACTTCAGTGCCAAATTCTCAACTTTTTTATTTAAGTTAAGGTTTCGGGTTATGGAAAATAAATGGTGCATCACGGTGGCGCAGCGGTAGAGTTGCTGCCTGACAGCGGCAGAGACCCCGGTTCAATCCTGACTATGGGCGCTGTCTGTACGGAGTTTTATGTTCTCCCCGTGAGCATGTGGGTTTTTTCCGGGTGCTCCGGATTCGATCCACATTCCAGACACCCAGGTTTGTAGGTTAATTGGCTCAATGTAATTGTAATTTGTTGCTAGTGTTAGTGTGTGGGGATCGCTGGTCGGCACGAACTCGGTGGGCAGAAGGGTCTATTTCTGCACTGTTTCTTTAGGTGAAACTAAACTAACCTAAACTAGTTTTTGTGCTGATAGATTTATTTCATTTTGAAAGTTATGCAGAGATTATAGGTATAACCTTTCTTGGATATAATCTCAGAGCCATGAACCAGGGGGCAGTGCAGGGTTCTGGGCTCTGGAGGTGTCGATGAAATCCAGTCAATTGGCATCATTTCATGGGCTGGCCAGAGTAAGATTCAAACGTTGACGTTGATAGGCTCCATAATCTGATGGAACAAACTCACAACAACACGAGAAAACAGGAGGTAGAAGGCATTTTATCAGGATGTATCACAGCACGGTTTGGGAACAGCTCCATCCAAAACCGCAAGAAATTACAGCGAATTGTGGACGCAGCCCAGACCATCACACAAACCAACCTCCCTTCCATCGACTCCATCTACACCTCACGCTGCCTCGGCAAGGCCAGCAGCATCATCAAGGACAAGTCGCACCCTGGCCACTCCCTCTTCTCCCCTCTCCCATTGGGCAAAAGGTACAGAAGTGTGGAATCTCACGCCTCCAGATTCAGGGACAGTTTCTCCCCAGCTGTTATCAGGCAACTGAACCATCCTACCACACCTAGAGAGCAGCGCTGAACTACTATCTACCTCATTGGTGACCCTCGGACGATCTTTGGTCAGACTTTACTGGCTTTACCTTGCATTAAACGTTATTCCCTAATCCTGTGTCTGTACCCTGTAATGGTAGTAACATTTCTGTCTACCATAGACTAGTCTATCTTCAGTTTAAACCAGCACCTGCTGTTCACTCTTACACATAGAACAGTACAGCACAGGAACAGGCCCTTCGGCCCACAATACCTGTGCCGGACATCATGTCAGGACCAACTCTTATCTGCCTGCACGTGATCCATATCCCTCCATTCCCTGCATATCCACGCACCTGTCCAAAACTCTGTTTAAACACCACTATCGTATCTGCCTCCACCACTACCCCTGGCAGCAGGTTCCAGGCACCCACCACTAGCCCCCCCACATCCCCTTTAAACTTTGCCCTCTCCCCATAAAGCCTTGCCCTCTAGTAATTGAATCTTCCACGCTGGGACATTATATGTCCACCCTGTTTAGACCAGGGGATACAGTGGCAGGTTTGATACATTCATTTGTGGGGGGCTAGTGATCGCTGGGACATTATATGTCCACCCTGTTTAAACCAGGGGATACAGTGGCAGGTTTGATACATTCATTTGTGGGGGGCTAGTGGTCGCTGGGACATTATATGTCCAGCCTGTTTATACCAGGGGATACAGTGGCAGGTTTGATACATTCATTTGTGGGGGGGCTAGTGGTCCTCCTTTGTGGAGACACGGCACAGTGTAAAGTTTTCCCATTTATTTATTGAGCAGAATCTTGTGTTTGTCTACTTTAGTTTGATGACGTTAAAATTATTGAACCACATTCTGTGACCATCAGTTCCGTTCGTCCCCCCGTTGATGTCGGTCTGCATCCCAGGGACACACGTGTTCTCCTATTCAGCTTGTGATGAAGCCGTTTCTGAGACCTCCCATCTCCATCCCTGGATCATCGCCTAACTCATTTTCAGATGGTGGGTCTTTATAATAATCCAGAATGTCACACTTCCTCTGCCTCATAGGTTCCAGGAACATTCGGCCCATCAAGTCTACTCCGCCATTCAATCATGGTTGATCTATCTTTCCCTTTCAACCTCATTCTCCTGCCTTCTCCCCATAACCCCTGTCACACTTATACCCTTGGGCTGCCTCACATCGCCAGAGATCTGGGTCAATGCCAACTGTCTGTATGGAGTTTGCACGTTCTCCCTGTGACCTGTGTGGGATCTTCGGTTTCCTCCCACACTCCAAAAACGTACAGGTTGTAGGTTAATTGGCTTAGTCTAATGTAAATTGGCCCCAATGTTTGTAGGATTGTGCATGGATCGCTGGTCGGCGTGGACTCGGTGGCCGAAGGGCCTGTTTCCGCGCTGTATCTATGAACTAAACTAAACTCCCCGCTACCTTCAGGTAGAAGGTACAAGAGCCTGAAGACTGCAACGACCAGGTTCAGGAATAGCTACTTCCCCACAGCCATCGGGCTATTAAACCTGGCTCGGACAAAATCTGAACATTAATAGCCCATTATCTGTTATTTGCACTTTATCAGTTTATTTATTCATGTGTGTATATATTAATATAATGGTGTATGGACACACTGGTCTGTTCTGTAGTCAATGCCTACTATATTCTGTTGTGCTGAAGCAAAGCAAGAATTTCATTGTCCTATCAGGGACACACGACAATAAACTCACTTGAACTTGAACTTGATGTGTGGAGAGAGATTCTGAAGCAAAGCGTTTGATGTGAAAGTGTTAAAGAAGGAACTGCAGATGCTGAACTGAAAGAATCAGAACTGAAGAATCGTCTGAAGAAGGGTCTTGACCCGAAACGTCGCCTATCTCCTTCGCTCCTTAGATGTTGCTGCACCCGCTGAGTTTCTCCAGCCTTTTGTGTTCCCTGTTTGATGTGAAACATTGGCTATGACCATCTACACCTCATGCTGCCTCGGCAAGGCCAGCAGCATCATCAAGGACCAGTCGCACCCCGGCCACTCCCTCTTCACCCCTCTCCATCGGGCAAGAGGTACAGAAGTGTGGAATCTCACTCCTCCAGATTCAGGGACAGTTTCTTCCCGGTTGTTATCAGGCAACTGAACCATCCTACCACAACCAGAGAGCAGCACTGAACTATTATCCACCTCCTTGGAGACCCTTGGACTATTTTTAATCGGACTTCACTGGACTTTATCTTACACTAAACGTTATTCCATTATCATGCATCTGTACTGTGTAATTGGCTCGATTGTAATGATGTATAGGTTTTCTGCTGACTGGTTAGCACGCAACAAAAGCTTTATACTGTACCTCGTTACATGTGATGATAACTGAACTAAACTGAAACTGAAACATCTTCCTTGCACGGGTCCCAATGTCAGGAGTCTCTCCACTCTACAATGATCTGAGTCTTGTACATTTGTCCCTGCAGGATTGACATCTTCAAGTACGTCATCTACGGAATAGCAGCGGCCTTCTTGTCTACGGAATCCTCCTGATGGTGGAGGGGTTCTTCACAACTGGGGCCATCAAGGACCTGTATGGAGACTTCAAGATCACCACCTGTGGGCGCTGTGTTAGCGCTGGGTATGGAATACACGTCACTGTTGCTGCATTCGGTCCCCTGTTGGCCACAAGCTCATGAATGATAGGAGCAGAATTAGGCCATTCGGCCCATCAAGTCTATTCCACCATTCAATCATGGCTGATCTATCTTTCCCTCTCAACCTCATTCTCCTGCCTTCTCCCTGTAACCCTTGACACCCGTACTCACCCGTACTAATCAAGAATCTGTCAATCTCTGCCTTAAAAATCTATATCTGCCTTAAAAATATCCATTGACGACCTCCACAGCCGTCTGTGGCAATGAATTCCACAGATTCACCACCCTCTGACTAAAGAAATTCCTTCTCGACTCATAGAAACATAGAAACATAGAAAATAGGTGCAGGAGTAGGCCATTCGGCCCTTCGAGCCTGCACCGCCATTCAATGTGATCATGGCTGATCATCCAACTCAGTATCCCGTACCTGCCTTCTCTCCATACCCCCTGATCCCTTTAGCCACAAGTGCCACATCTAACGCCCTCTTAAATATAGCCTTGCTAAAGGACTCCTTGCTAAAGGACCGTCCATTAATTCTGAGGCTGTGACCTCTGGTCCTAGAGGTGTCCTTTGGCCAGAGTAGAGTAATTAAGAACCAGAGGACATGGGTTTAAGGTGAGGGGGGGGATAGGTTTAATAAGAACCCGAGGGACAACCTTTCCACACAGAGGGTGGCAACTGAATGCAACGGGCTGCTGGAGGAGGTAACTGAAGCTGAGACTATCACAGCATTCATAAGACATTTGAAGAGTCAACAGTATCTTATTGATGCAGTTCTGCTTGCCCCATGATGTGAAGGATGAGGAGGTTATATAGAGGCTGCAGATGAGGCTGGCTCAAGGGGCCGAATGGCCTTCTCCTGCACCTATTGTATATTGAGGCTGGCTTGAGGGGCCGAGTGCCAGTGGGTCAGTGGGTCAGTGGGAGGGGTGGGTCAGTGGGGGGTGGGGGTGTGGGGCAGTGGGGGGTGGGTCAGTGTGGGGTGGGGGTGTGGGGCAGTGGGTCAGTGGGGGTGGGGCAGTGGGTCAGTGGGAGGGGTGGGTCAGTGGGGGGTGGGTCAGTGGGGGGTGGGGCATGGAGGGGTGGGTCAGTGGGGGTGGGTCAGTGGGGGGTGGGGGGTGGGTCAGTGGGGGGTGGGTCAGTGGGGGTGGGTCAGTGGGGGTGGGTCAGTGGGGGGTGGGTCAGTGGGGGGTGGGTCAGTGGGGGTGGGTCAGTGGGGGGTGGGTCAGTGGGGGGGTGGGTCAGTGGCGGATGGGTCAGTGGGGGTGGGTCAGTGGTGGTGGGTCAGTGGGTGGGTGGGGCAGTGGAGGTCAGTGGGGCAGTGGGAGGATGGGTCAGTGGGGGGGTGGGGGGTGTGTCAGTGGGGGGGTGGGGGGGTGGGGGGGGCAGTGGGGGGATGGGTCAGTGGGGGGGGTGGGTCAGCGGGGGGCGGGTCAGTGGGGGGTTGGGTCAGTGGGGGTGGGTCAGTGGGGGGTGGGTCAGTGGGGGATGGGTCAGTGGGGGGGTGGGTCAGTGGGGGGTGGGGGGTGGGTCAGTGGGGGGTGGGTCAGTGGGGGTGGGTCAGTGGGGGGTGGGTCAGTGGGGGGTGGGTCAGTGGGGGTGGGTCAGTGGGTCAGTGGGGGGTGGGTCAGTGGGGGGGTGGGTCAGTGGCGGATGGGTCAGTGGGGGTGGGTCAGTGGTGGTGGGTCAGTGGGTGGGTGGGGCAGTGGAGGTCAGTGGGGCAGTGGGAGGATGGGTCAGTGGGGGGGTGGGGGGTGTGTCAGTGGGGGGGTGGGGGGGTGGGGGGGGCAGTGGGGGGATGGGTCAGTGGGGGGGGTGGGTCAGCGGGGGGCGGGTCAGTGGGGGGTTGGGTCAGTGGGTGTGGGTCAGTGGGGGGTGGGTCAGTGGGGGATGGGTCAGTGGGGGGGTGGGTCAGTGGGGGGTGGGTCAGTGGGGGGGTGGGTCAGTGGGGGGTGGGTCAGTGGGGTGGGGTGGGGTGGGGGGGCAGTGGGGGATGGGTCAGTGGGGGGTGAGTCAGTGGGGGTGGGTCAGTGGGGGGTGGGTCAGTGGGGGGGTGGGTCAGTGGGGGGTGGGTCAGTGGGGTGGGGTGGGGTGGGGTGGGGGGGCAGTGGGGGATGGGTCAGTGGGGGGTGAGTCAGTGGGGGATGGGTCAGTGGGGGGGTGGGTCAGTGGGGGGTGGGGGGTGGAGGGTGGGTCAGTGGGGGGGTGGGTCAGTGGGGGGTGGGTCAGTAGGGGGGTGGGTCAGCGGGGGGTGGGTCAGTGGGGTGGGGTGGGGTGGGGGGGCAGTGGGGGATGGGTCAGTGGGGGGTGAGTCAGTGGGGGATGGGTCAGTGGGGGGGTGGGTCAGTGGGGGGTGGGGGGTGGGTCAGTGGGGGGGTGGGTCAGTGGGGGGTGGGTCAGTAGGGGGGTGGGTCAGCGGGGGGTGGGTCAGTGGGGGGGTGGGTCAGTGGGGGGGTGGGTCAGTGGGGGGTGGGCCAGTGGGGGGGTGGGTCAGTGGGGGGGTGGGTCAGTGGAGGGTGGGGGGTGGGTCAGTGGGGGGGTGGGTCAGTGGGGGGTGGGTCAGTGGGGGGGTGGGTCAGTGGGGGGTGGGTCAGTGGGGGGGTGGGTCAGTTGGGGTGGGTCAGTGGGGGGTGGGTCAGTCGGGGGTGGGTCAGTGGGTCAGTGGGGGGTGGGTCAGTTGGGTGTGGGTCAGTGGGGGATGGGTCAGTGGGGGATGGGTCAGTGGGGGGTGCGTCAGTGGGGGGTGGGTCAGTGGGGGGTGGGTCAGTGGGGGGTGGGTCAGTGGGGGGTGGGGGGTGGGTCAGTGGGGAGTGGGTCAGTGGGGGGTGTGGGGTGGGGGATGGGTCAGTGGGGGGTGGGTCAGTGGGGGATGGGTCAGTGGGGGGTGGGCCAGTGGGGGGTGGGTCAGTGGGTCAGTGGGGGGTGGGTCAGTGGGGTGTGGGGGGTGGGGGATGGGTCAGTGGGGGTGGGTCAGTGGGGGTGGATCAGTGGGGGTGGATCAGTGGGGTGTGGGGGGTGGGGGATGGGTCAGTGGGGGGTGGGTCAGTGGGGGGTGGGTCAGTGGGGGTGGGTCAGTGGGGGTGGATCAGTGGGTCAGTGGAGGTCATTGGGCAGTGGACAGTGGTTGCTGGCCGTAGGTACCACCCAGCTCTGACCACTCTGTTTCTCTTGCAGTTCATCATGCTGACCTACATCTTCATGTTGGCGTGGCTGGGAGTGACTGCCTTCACCTCACTGCCCGTCTTCATGTACTTCAACGTCTGGGCACTCTGTCAAAACATCACCCTGGTCGACTCCACCGACCTCTGCCTTGACCTGCGTCAGTTCGGTAGGTACCTGCCGGAATGTTCTCTCCTCTCCCCACCACCCAACTGTGTCCGCACGCCATCTCCTTCCATAATCATAATCACACTTTATTAGCCAAGTATGTTTTGCAACATACGAGCAATTTGATTTGCCGTACGGTCATACCAATAAAAAGCTACAAGACACACAAAATACATTTTAACATAAACATCCACCACAGTGACTCCTCCACATTCCCCACTGTGATGGGAGGCAAAGAAATGTTCAATCTCTCCCCTTCTTTGTTCTCCCGCGGTCGTGGGCCTCGAGCTTTCCGTTGTCGGAATGATCTTGGCTCCCGTAGCCGGCGGTCGGGGGGATCAAGCTGCCTCAGCAGGGGGATCTCAGCTTCCCGCGCCGGGCGATCGGACCCCGGGTCGGGGGTAGTCGAACCTCTTGCAACTTTGTAGCCTCCCAACATCGGTCTCTTCCCGTGACTGCGAGCTCCTCGATGGGGGAATCCGCAGGCCCCGGTTGGAGCTTCGATCCCAGGCTCTGATGGTAAATCCACGATCCTGAAAACAATCGCATCTCCGGCAAGGTAAGAGATTGAAAAAAATGCTTCCCCCCCTCCCCATCACCCCCCACATAAAACAAATCAGAGAACCATAAATCAAACTTTTAAAACACACGAAAAATAACAAAAAAGACAGAAAGACAGACAGACTGTTGGCGAGGCTGCCATCGTTGGTGGCGCCACCCGTTGGCATGATCCGTTGGAGATTCCCCCTGGAGATAGTGGTCTAGGCAGATGTGGACTGGGGCAGATGTGGAGTGTCGACAGATGTGGAGACTGGGGCAGATGTGGAATGGGGCCGATGTGGACTGGGGCAGATGTAGACTGGGGCAGATGTGGACTGGGGACAGATGTGGAGACTGGGGACTGATGTGGACTGGGGCAGATGTGGAGACTGGGGACAGATGTGGAGACTGGGGACAGATGTGGAGACTGGGGACAGATGTGGACTGGGGCAGATGTCGACTGGTACAGATGTGGACTGGGGAAGATGTGGACTGGGGCAGATGTGGACGGGGCAGATGTGGACTGGGACAGATGTGGACTGGGACAGATGTGGACTGGGGACAGATGTGGGCTGGGGCAGATGTGGAGACTGGGGACAGATGTGGAGACTGAACAGATGTGGAGACCGACAGCAGGTGTGCTTTGGGTCAGGATCACACGTGGACACGGTGTCTCTCCCTCTCTCCCTCCCTCCTGCCCACCAATGTGCCAGCACCAGGCACGGTGGTGACGTGTAAGTGGGCCTCTGGTGCTGCCGTTTGCCAATTGTCACAGAGACTGTTTGTTACCAGCAGCCCACGTCTGGTGTGGTACAGTACGTTCTTTGTCTCATTTACCGAGCGCAGTGAAATTCACTACAATATCACTGTACCACAGATACAGTACAGGTGTACATCAGCAGTACACTGAGACAGTACGCAGAGTCACCAGTTTGGGGCCATTTACAAGTCCCAGTTATTGTAAATGCAGGGATCTTGATCTGACCATGAAGGTCAGTTGTCCTGGTGGTGTTGCAGGGTTGGTGAGTAAAAGATAGAGCTAGTGTACGGGGTGATTGCTGGTTGGTGCTAGGTGGGCCGAAGGGCCTGTTTCCGCGCTGTAGTTCTAAACTAAATAGTGTGCAGGGTGATCGCTGGTCGGTGCGGACTGGATGGGCCGAAGGGCCTGTTTCCGCGCTGTAGTTCTAAACTAAACTAACCAGATGTTGCTGTTCCAGGTATCGTGCCCATTCACGAGCAGAAGACGGTGTGCGCTTTGAACGACAGCTTCAGCAAACTCTGCCAGTCCACTGATGTAAGTCAGAAGCTCATGTGATAGGAGCAGAAAGAGGCCATTCAGCCCATCAAGTCTACTCCGCCATTCAATCGTGGCTAATATATCTCTCCCTCCTAACTGCATTCTCCTGCTGTATCCCCACAGCCTCTGACACTCGTACCGATCAAAATCTATCTACCGCTGCCTTCAAACTGTCCATCGATGGCGTCTGTGCCAATGAATCCCATAGATTTACCACCCTGCAAGTCTACATTACATGCAGGGTTCCTTCATCCCTTCCCATCCAGGTACCTTCCCCGGCAAACGCAGGAGATGAAACACCTGTCCCTTTACCTCCCCCCTCACCTCCACCCAGGGAGCCCAGCAGTCCTCCAGGTGAGATAGAGGTTCACGTACACCACCTCCAACCTCATCTACAGTATCTGCTGTTCCTGGTCTGGGCTCCTGTACATCGGCGAGACTAAGCATAGACCCGGCTACCGTTTCACTGAACTCTCCACCATGGTCTACTGCTTTCCTCCAGTCCCTCCCACCTCTCCCCTGTGCCACACCTGGACACCCACCCATATCTCCCCTCTCCCCCCCCCCCCCCACCTACATTCCTTCCTCTAGCTTCACAATTCACAACTTTTTCTCACACCTTCAGTCTTTTCATCTCTGGATTTTGTCTGCTCATCTGCTTATTCCCCTGCGTCCACCTATCACTTGCCCCCACCACAATCAGTCAGGATTCTGCCTGACCCGCTGAGTTACTCCAGCACTCTGTGAAACGTCACCTATCCATGTTCTCCACAGATGCTGCCTGACCCGCTGAGTTACTCCAGCACTCTGTGAAACGTCACCTATCCATGTTCTCCACAGGTGCTGCCTGGCCCACCCGCTGAGTTACTCCAGCACTCTGTGAAACGTCACCTATCCATGTTCTCCACAGATGCTGCCTGACCCGCTGAGTTACTCCAGCACTCTGTGAAACGTCACCTATCCATGTTCTCCACAGATGCTGCCTGACCCGCTGAGTTACTCCAGCACTCTGTGAAACGTCACCTATCCATGTTCTCCACAGATGCTGCCTGACCCGCTGAGTTACTCCAGCACTCTGTGAAACGTCACCTATCCATGTTCTCCACAGATGCTGCCTGACCCACCGGCTGAGTTACTCCAGCACTTGTGTTCTCCACACTGCAACTCCCTGAATTATCTATAACATTTCCAAATGTATCACAGATTAGACACTCGGTTTCTGCTTCATTTCCGCTCATGTCATTGGTTCAAGTTGATCTATTTCCATTTAGGTTGCTATGTGAACTTGTTCTAGTAGATGACAGTCATAAAGTCATATTCACTGCCCCCCAGCAATGAAGACAAACAAACCGCAGCCTCCTTTACCACCCTATGTACTTGTGCTGCCACCTTCAGTGAGCTGTGAAGTTGGACTCCCTCTACACATCCCTCTACACATCAATGCTGTTAAGGGTCTTAGAAACATAGACATAGAAACATAGAAAATAGGAGCAGGAGGAGGCCATTCGGCCCTTCGAGCCTGCACCGCCATTCAATATGATCATGGCTGATCATCCAACTCAGTATCCCGTACCTGCCTTCTCTCCATACCCCCTGATCCCTTTAGCCACAAGGGCCACATCTAGCTCCCTCTTAAATATAGCCAATGAACTGGCCTCAACTACCTTCTGTGGCAGAGAATTTCACAGATTCACCACTCTCTGTGTGAAAAATGTTTTTCTCATCTCGGTCCTAAAAGACTTCCCCCTTATCCTTAAACTGTGACCCCTTGTTCTGGACTTCCCCAACATCAGGAACAATCTTCCTGCATCTAGCCTGTCCAACCCCTTAAGAATTTTGTACATCTCTATAAGATCCCCCCTCAATCTTCTAAATTCCAGCGAATACAAGCTGAGTCTATCCAGTCTTTCTTCATATGGAAGTCCTGTCATCCCAGGAATCAGTCTGGTGAACCTTCTCTGTACTCCCTCTATGGCAAGAATGTCTTTCTTCAGATTAGGAGACCAAAACTGTACACAATACTCCAGGTGTGGCCTCACCAAGACCCTGTACAACTGAAGTAGAACCTCCCTGCTCTTGTACTCAAATCCTTTTGCTATGAATGCCAACATACCATTTGCTTTCTTCACTGCCTGCTGCACCTGCATGCCTACTTTCAATGACTGGTGTACCATGACACTCAGGTCTCGTTGCATCTCACCTTTTCCTAATCGGCCACCATTCAGATAATAGTCTACCCTCATGTTTTTGCCACCAAAGTGGATAACCTCACATTTATCCACATTATACTGCATCTGCATTTGTCCACTCACCCAACCTATTCAAGTCACATTGCAGCCCCCTAGCATCCTCCTCACAGCTAACACTGCCCCCCAGCTTGGTGTCATCTGCAAATTTGGAGATGTTGCATTCAATTTCCTCATCCAGATCATTAATATATATTGTAAATAGCTGTGGTCCCAGCACTGAGCCTTGCGGCACTCCACTAGTCACTGCCTGCCATTCTGAAAAGGACCCGTTTACTCCTACTCTTTGCTTCCTGTTTGCCAGCCAGTTCTCTATCCACATCAATACTGAACCCCTAATACCGTGTGCTTTAAGTTTGTATACTAATCTCTTATGTGGAACCTTGTCGAAAGCCTTCTGAAAGTCTAGATATAACACATCCACTGATTCTCCCTTATCCACTCTACTAGTTACATCCTTGAAAAATTCTATAAGATTCGTCAGACATGATTTACCTTTCATAAATCTATGCTGACTTTGTCCAATGATTTCACCACTTTCCAAATGTGCTGCTATCCCATCTTTAATAACTGACTCTAGCATTTTCGCCACTACCGATGTTAGACTAACTGGTCTGTAATTTCCCGTTTTCTCTCTCCCTCCCTTTTTAAATAGTGAGGTTACATTAGCTACCCTCCAATCCTCAGGAACTACTCCAGAATCTAAAGAGTTTTGAAAAATTATCACTAATGCATCAACTATTTCTGGGGCTACTTCCTTAAGTACTCTGGGATGCAGCCTATCTGGCCCTGGGGATTTATCGGCCTTTAATCCATTCAATTTACCTAACACCACCTCCCGGCTAACCTGGATTTCACTCAGTTCCTCCATCTCATTTGACCCCCGGTCCCCTGCTATTTCCGGCAGATTATTTATGTCTTCCTTAGTGAAGTCAGAACCAAAGTAGTTATTCAATTGGTCTGCCATGTCCTTGTTCCCCATGATCAATTCACCAGTTTCTGACTGCAAGGGACCTACATTTGTTTTAACTAACCTTTTTCTCTTCACATATCTATAAACACTTTTGCAGTCAGTTTTTATGTTCCGTGCCAGTTTTCTTTCATAATCTATTTTCCCTTTCCTAATTAATCCCTTTGTCCTCCTCTGCTTTCTCCCAGTCCTCCGGTAGGCTGCTTTTTCTGGCTAATTTGTACGCTTCATCTTTTGTTTTGATACTATCTCTGATTTCCCTTGTTATCCATGGATGCACCACCTTCCCCGATTTATTCTTTTGCCAAAGTGGGATGAACAATTGTTGTAGTTCATCGATGCAGTCTTTAAATGCCTTCCATTGCATATCCACCGTAAGAATCACTTGCCAGTCTATCTTGGCCAATTCACGTCTCATACCTTCAAAGTTACCTTTCTTTAAGTTCAGAACCCTTGTTTCTGAATTCACAATGTCACTCTCCATCCTAATGAAGAACTCAACCATATTATGATCACTCTTGCCCAAGGGGCCACGCACAACAAGACTGCTAACTAACCCTTCCTCATTACTCAATACCCAGTCTAGAATAGCCTGCTCTCTCGTTGGTTCCTCTACATGTCGGTTTAGAAAACTATCCCGCGTACATTCCAAGAAATCCTCTTCCTCAGCACCCCGGCCAATTTGATTCACCCAATCTATATGTAGATTGAAGTCACCCATTATAACTGTTGTTGCACGCATTTCTAATTTCCTGTTTGATGCCATCCCCAACTTCACTACTACTGTTAGGTGGCCTGTACACAACTCCGACTAGCGTTTTCTGCCCCTTAGAGTTTCGCAGCTCTACCCATATCGATTCCACATGCTCCAAGCTAATGTCCTTCCTTTCCATTGCGTTAATCTCCTCTCTAACCAGCAATGCTACCCCACCTCCTTTTCCTTTCTGTCTATCCCTCCTGAATATTGAATATCCCTGGATGTTCAGCTCCCAGCCTTGGTCACCCTGGAGCCATGTCTCCGTGATCCCAACTATATCATATTCATTAATAACTATCTGCACATTCAACTCATCCACCTTATTATGAATGTTCCTTGCATGGAGACACAAAGCCTTCAGGCTTGTCTTTACAACACTCTTACCCCTTATACAATTATGTTGAAAAGTGGCCCTTTTTGATTTTTGCCCTGGATTTTTCTGCCTGCCACTTTTACTTTTCACCTTGCTACCTATTGCTTCTACCCTCATTTTACACCTCTCTGCTCTTGTACCCATCCCCCTGCCACATTAGTTTAGATCCACCCTGACAGCACTAGCAAACACTCCCCCAAGGACATTGGTTCCATTCCAGCCCAGGTGCAGACCGTCCTGTTTGTACTGGTCCCACCTCCCCCAGAACTGGTTCCAATGCCCGAGAAGTTTGAATCCCTCCCCCTTGCACCATTTCTCAAGCCACGTATTCATCTGCAATATCCTCGTATTTCTACTCTGACTGGCCCGTGGCACTGGTAGTAATCCAGAGTTTATTACCTTTGAGGTCCTACTTTTAAGTTTATCTCCTAGCTCCCGAAATTCACCTTGTAGGACCTCATCCCGTTTTTTACCTATATCGTTGGTGCCAATATGCACCACGACAACTGGCTGTTCACCCTCCCCCTCCAGAATGTTCTGCAGCCGTTCAGTGACATCCCTGACCCTTGCACCAGGGAGGCAACATACCATCCTGGAGTCTCGTTTGCGGCTGCAGAAACGCCTATTCATTCCCCTGACAATTGAATCCCCTATTACAATAGCCCTTCCACTCTTCTTTCTCCCCTCCTGTGCCGCAGAGCCACCCAAGGTGCCATGAACCTGGCTGCTGCTGCCTTCCCCTGATGAGCCATCTCCCCCAACAGTATCCAAAATGGTGTATCTGTTTAGGAGGGAGATGACCGCAGGGGACTCCTGCACTACCTGCCTACTGCTACGCTGGCTAACGGCCACCCGTTCCCTTTCTGTCCGCTTAACTTCTACCTGCGGTGTGACTAACTCACTGTACGTGCTATTCACGAGTTTCTCAGCATCGTGGATGCTCCAGTATGAATCCAACCGCAGCTCCAATCGTTCAATGCGGCCTGCCAGGAGCTGCAGCTGGACACACTTCCTGCAAACGTAGTCACCAGGGACACCGACCATATCCCTGATCTCCCACATGTTGCAGGATGAGCAAACCATGGGGCCGATCTCAAATGACATGGCTTGCCCCCAAATTAAATCAACTCACTCACACTATAAAAATCTTAATCGTTTAAACTAACCTTTACTAAAAAGCACTGTACCCTTAACTCACTGTACCCTTAACTCACTGTACCCTTAACTCACTGAACCCTCAGCTCACTGTACCCTCAGCTCACTGTATCCTTTACTCACTGAACCCTTAGCTCACTGTACCCTGAGCTCACTGAACCCTTAACTCACTGAACCCTTAGCTCACTGAACCCTTAGCTCACTGAACCCTTAACTCACTGAACCCTTAACTCACTGAACCCTTAGCTCACTGAACCCTTAGCTCACTGAACCCTTAACTCACTGAACCCTTAACTCACTGAACCCTTAGCTCACTGAACCCTTAACTCACTGAACCCTTAGCTCACTGAACCCTTAACTCACTGAACCCTTAACTCACTGAACCCTTAGCTCACTGAACCCTTAACTCACTGAACCCTTAGCTCACTGAACCCTTAACTCACTGAACCCTGAACTCACTGAACCCTGAACTCACTGAACCCTGAACTCACTGAACCCTTAACTCACTGAACCCATCTGCCATTAACTATCGACGTTCCCCTTACATTCAACCTCCCAAAGTGCAACACCTCACACCTGCTCGGGTTAAACCTGTCATTTCTCGGTCCATTTCTGCAGCAGCTCTGTATCCTGATGTATCTTCTGACAGCCTTCCTCACTGTCTGCAACTCCTCCAATTGTGATGTAGTCAGCAAACTTACTCACTGACCCATCTACATTTACACCTAGATCATTTATCTATATATATACTATATATCTATCACACACAGTAGAGGTCCCAGCACAGATCCCTGCGGAAGTCCACTGGTCTCAGACCTCCAGCCTGAATGTCTCCCTTCCACCACAACCCTGACCCTCTGTCATCTATGAATGAGCCAGTTCTGAATCTATACGACCAAGTCATCGTCAATTCCATACATCGTGATCTTCTGGGTCTGAATACCATGAGGGACTTTATCCAAAGACTTACAGACATGCATGTAGACAACACCACCACCCAACCTCATCAAGTTCCTTCATCACCTTCTCAAAGTCAATGAACTAGTGAGCCACCACCTGCCACGTACAAAGCCATGCTGACTGGTGCTAATTTGCCTGTTCTCTACCGAATGGGAGAAAATCCTTCCTCGAAGAATCTACTCCCGTAGTTTCCCTACTTGACCTCAGCTTTGTTTAACAACATAGAAATAAACAAACGTAGAAAAACAGATGCAGGAGTAGGCCATTCGGTCCTTCGCGCCAGCACCGCCATTCAATATGATCGGGGCTGATCATCCAGAATCAGTACCCCGTTCCTGCTTTTCCCCCGTAGCCCTTGATTCCTTTAGCCCAAAGAGCTAAATCTTTCTTTGAAACATCACTAATCTTGAAAACATACAGTGAATTGGCGTTTGGTGGCAGAGAATTCTACGGATTCACAACTCTGGCTGAAAACTCTTCTCCTCATCTCAGTCCTAAGTGGCCGAGCCCTTATTCTTAAACCTTATTCTTGACCTCTGGTTCTGGGACTCCCCCAACATCGGGAACATTTTTCCTGCATCTAGCCTGTCATACCTTCAAAGTCTCCTTTCTATTAGTTCAGGACCCTAGTCTCTGAACACACATGGGACACGTATGATGGTCGTTCATGCTGCTGACTACATACATGGGACATGTATGACGGTTGTCTTTGCTCTTCTGCCTCCTAGCTGAACATGACATTCCATTTGTTCATCGTGGCCCTGGCTGGGGCGGGAGCTGCCGTCATTGCTATGGTGAGTACACGCGTGGCCCAGGGCAAGACACCGTGTGTGGCATGATTTGTGTGTTGATGTGTAAATACCAGCGGAACCACGTTACACTCAGAACGTTGCACTGGACACACCACATGCCCAGGAAGTCACAGAGTCGCATTGTCCTGCATTTGTTTATTGAATGGCCCTGTCCCAGTGTAAGGAAGTACGATCTGGGATAGTAGAACTGCAGGTATGAGCGGCCTCATTGCTGTTATTGTCACATGTACCGAGGTTCAGTGATAAGCCTGCCTGCGTTTGGCCCACATCTCTCTAAACCTGCCCAATCCATGTAGCTGTCCAAGTGTCGTTTAAGTGTTGTTATATTATCTGTTCAATATACCCACCGGTGGCCCCCAGTTTGATGAGGTCAGGAAAGCAACTCGTCCCTTCCCACCCAAACCACCCCCTCCCCAGGTACTTTCCCCTGCAACCGCAGGAGATGCAACGCCTGTCCCTTGACCTCCCCTCAACTCTGTCCAGGCACCTCAGCAGTTCTTCCAGCTGAGACAGAGGGTCAGGTGCATCTCCTCCAACCTCATCTACTGCATCTGGTGTTCCTGATGTGGGCTCCTGTACATCGGCAAGACCAAACATAGACTGGTTTCACTCAACAGTTGTGCACGGTCCGCCAAGGCCTGCTGGGTCTCCCCTTCCCATTCCCACACTGACCTTTCTGTCCTGGGCCTCCTCAATTGCCAGAGTGAGGCCTCATGCAAACTGGAGGAACAGCACCTCATATTTTGCTTGGGCACAGCGGTATGAACATTGAATTCTCTAATTTTATGGAACTTCATGTTCCCCTCCCCCCTTGCTCCCTTCCTCCACCCTCCACCAGTTCCACACTTCTGCACGTTGTTTCTCTTCAGATCACACCTTCCCTGGACAACAATGGACCTACCAGGCACCGCCCGCCCTGCCTGAAGTCATTTGTGATTGGCCCAGATTGGTCCTGGACTTTTCTCACCTCCAGCTCTTCACCCCCCTCCCCCACCCACCCCACCCCACCCCTCCCGACCCCACCCCACCCCACCCGATGGAACCCGGGTCTCCGGCGCTGTGAGGCAGCAACTCTACCGCTGCGCCACCGTGCCCCTACTATTGAATCAGTTAACAAGGATGAGAGATATCCAACATCCCTCCTACTCTCACAGAATGAACCTAACCCAAACTCAGCCAATTAATTAACCGCTGAGAAGTTGCGTTGCCAGTACCATGACCCAGAACTGTGACCATTAATCTGTGCGACCGCCCTCTCCTCAGCTCACACGTCCAACACCATTGTCCATCTGTTGCCACAAACAAAGAGCTTGGCTGGAACGTCTCTTGTGGGGAGATGATGACTGTGCAGAGTCAAGCCCGCACTCTCCAGTGAACCAGAGTTTGGGCAACTTGACAGACACAGTGAACCAGAGTATGGATCTTTACAGACATCCTACCACAACCAAGGAGCGTTCCTGAACTACCATCTACCCTCGGACTATCGTTAATTTTTAATTGGACTTTATTGCTTGATCCTGCGGGAATTGTTATTCCCTTTATCCTGTATCTGTTCACTGTGGACGGCTCGATAGTCATCATGCATTGTCTTTCCCGTGATTGGTAGACCGCAAATACATTTTTTCCCTGTACCTCGGTACATGTGACAATAAACTAAACTAAACTAAACTGAACTAGATAACCAGGATAATGGGACCATTAAGAACATAGATCACCAGGGTAAGGGCACCTTTGCGGGCATTGATCCCCAGGGTAACGGCACCTTTAGACACACACCACTGGGTGTCTGTGCCAATAATGAGTGTCGAGTGGTGGGGAGCTATGTGTGTCTACACACTGTGACAGCTGATGCTTGCTTCAGTGAACTTCATCCAACTTAATGCCACGTGGCTCTGCAATCTGTTTTGCAAATACTCAGTGAACAAGTGAAGCCACCTGCCTAACATAACTCGCAGACATGAGTGACCCACAGAGCGGACACTGAGCGTATGATGGCACCGAGAATGCTCAGTCCACAAAAACCCCAGCAAAGAGGCTGTGCAATTGACTGCATTGTAGCAGAGGGGGTAGTGTGTGGGTGTGTGGAGCAGTGTGTGGGGGTCAGTGTGTGTGTGGGTCACTGTGTGTGGGTCAGTGTGTGTGGGGGTCATTGTGTGTGTGTGTGGGTCAGTGTTTGGGTCAGTGTGTGGGTCAGTGAGTGTGTGGGTCAGTGTGTGTGGGTCTGTGTGTGTGGGTCAGTGTGTGTGGGTCAGTGTGTGTGTGGGTCAGTGTGTGTGTGTGTGGGTCAGTGTGTGGGTCAGTGTGTGTGTGTCAGTGTGTGGGTCAGTATATGGGTCAGTGTGTGTGGGTCAGTGTGTGGGTCAGTGTGTGGGTCAGTGTGTCGGTCAGTATGTGGGTCAGTGTGTGGGGGTCAGTGTGTGGGGGTCAGTGTGTGGGGGTCAGTGTGTGGGTCAGTGTGTGGGGGTCAGTATGTGTGGGTCAGTGTGTGGGTCAGTGTGTGGGTCAGTGTGTGGGTCAGTGTGTGGGTCAGTGTGGGGGTCAGTGTGTGTGGGTCAGTGTGTGGGGTCAGTATGTGTGTGGGTCAGTGTGTGTGGGTCAGTGTGTGGGGGTCAGTGTGTGGGGGTCAGTGTGTGGGGGTCAGTGTGTGGGGGTCAGTGTGTGGGGGTCAGTGTGTGGGTCAGTGTGTGGGTCAGTGTGTGGGTCAGTGTGTGGGTCAGTGTGTGGGTCAGTGTGTGGGTCAGTGTGGGGGTCAGTGTGTGGGGGTCAGTATGTGTCTTGGTCAGTGTGTCGGTCAGTGTGTGTGGGTCAGTGTGTGTGGGTCAGTGTGTGTGGGTCAGTGTGTGTGGGTCAGTGTGTGGGGGTCAGTGTGTGTGGGTCAGTGTGTGTGGGTCAGTGTGTGTGGGTCAGTGTGTGGGTCAGTGTGTGGGTCAGTGTGTGTGGGTCAATGTGTGTGTGGGTCAGTGTGTGTGGGGGTCAGTGTGTGGGTCAGTGTGTGTGTGGGTCAGTGTGTGGGTCAGTGTGTGTGGGTCAGTGTGTGTGGGTCAGTGTGTGTGGGGGTCAGTGTGTGGGTCAGTGCGTGTGGGGGTCAGTGTGTGGGTCAGTGTGCTGACCACTGCTCTGTCTCCCACAGGTGCACTACCTGATGGTGCTGTCGGCCAACTGGGCGTACGTGAAGGACGCGTGCCGGATGCAGAAGTACGAGGACATCAAGTCCAAGGAGGAGCAAGAACTTCACGACATCCACTCCACCCGCTCCAAGGAGCGGCTAAACGCCTACACATAGACCGCCCGCATGCCCGCACCCCACTGACCACTGTGTGTCCCAGCCCCACTGCCCACCCCCCCCTCCTTACCCACCCGCTACCGGCCCCCACCACACTGACCACTGCCCCTCCTTACCCACCCCCCACTGACCATTGCCTCTGTGTGTCCCAGCCCCACTGACCATTGCTCTCACCCCCTCTCACGCCCCCTCCCCCTCCCCCTCCCCCTCCCCCTCCAGACCCTAACCTCTCCCTCACCCCCCTCCCCCTCCTCATCCCCCCCTTACTCCCCCTCCCCCTCCGCCTGTCCCTTGCACCTCGAGTGACCCAGCAGCGGTCAGTGATGTCCAGTGGTCACTCTCCCCTGCTTCCCCTTCTGCAAACCTCTCACTCCAGCCGCCTTGTCTACGGAGTTATTAGCATTTGGAATTGTTTTCCGATTGACCAAGGTGGAGTGTCACGGCCAACATGTCATGCCTGACGCTAGTCGAGGTACTGCCCATGGAGAGAGGACATCAGACACCAGTGCCCCGTGGATCTCGGTATCTGTGGCTGTATTAAACCAATGCCAATGCTAGTGTCTTTCCAAGATATCATAAAGTCATAGGAGCAGAAGTAGGCCATTCAGCCCATCGATTCTACTCCGCCGTTCAGTCATGGCTGATCTATCATTCCCTCTCAACCCCGCTCTCCTGCCTTCCCCCCCATAACCCCTGACCCGCACTAATAAAGAATCGTTCTATCTCTGCCTTAAACATCCCTATTGACTTGGCCTCCACAGCCGTATATGGCAATGAGTTCCACAGATTCACCACCCTTCAATATATGTCAGAAATACCTGTGCTGATAAACTCCTGAACCCCAGAATGTTTAGGCATATGATCTAATTATTGATAGGCTCATTGATCAGTTCAATATTGATTTTCAATCTTTGGGGTCAGGGATGGAGAGGAATGATTCTCACAGCCGGCACCTCATCTTCTTCTTGTCGAGTCCACACACTAGATTAGAAGTTGTTCAGTCAGAGCTGAGCACGCTTCTCGGCATCTGCACAATGGTGTCTGTCTTGTGGGTTCTTGTGCGCGGTGGGGGAAAGATTGGTGGAAACGGTCTGATGGGGTGTTGGAGCAGGCAGCTCTTTATTCCTCATCCTCTTTCACTTCCTCCCTCTCGGACATTGCTTCACTCACGGCTCCTGAGTGAAGAAAGTCAGTACCTGGGTCTCAGTGGAGTGTCCACACCACAAACATTCACCTGCTTGTTCAGGATTTGTGCCCACACCTGCTTGTTCAGGGACGTGTCCACACCTGCTTGTTCAGGTACGTGTCCACACCTGCTTGTTCAGGAGTTGTGTCCACACCTGCTTGTTCAGGAGTTGTGTCCACACCTGCTTGTTCAGGAGTTGTGTCCACACCTGCTTGTTCAGGGATGTGTCCACACCTGCTTGTTCAGGGACGTGTCCACACCTGCTTGTTCAGGGACGTGTCCACACCTGTATGTTCAGGGGGATGTGCCCACCTGTTTGTTCAGGGGGATGTGCCTACACCTGTATGTTCAGGGGGATGTGCCCACCTGTATGTTCAGGGGGATGTGCCCACACCTGTATGTTCAGGGGGATCTGCCCACACCTGTATGTTCAGGGGGATGTCCACACCTGTTTGTTCAGGGGGATGTGCCCACCTGTTTGTTCAGGGGGATGTGCCCACCTGAACCGTTCACCTGCCTGTTCTCCGTGTTGGACAAGGAGTATTCAAGTGATTGGTTTTAATGAACTGGGAACGTGGCAATGGGTGAACATCAAACCAAGTAAAGACCTCAATGCAGGGGCCCGTGTTCAAACACATACATGACCTTGGCATGACGACCAGTCCAACCTTTTAGAATGAGACCTATCTCAATGGCGTGTTCCCGTTCTGATTATGAAGGGTTCTTGGGATATTTTAAGCAGCACTCTCCCCGTGACCCTTGGAGTTTGAAAGATGCTCCTTGAACCGGGAGTATTGAGCAGATGCCGGAGCGACTCTTTGAAGCAGCTGACTGCTGCAGCAAACACTGCACATTCCATTTGTTTAGAACCTTTTACCTTTTACTAACCGTGGTTATTTGTGGCAACTTCCCTCCAACACTTGGCACACAATGGTGAGTTTGCGGGCGGGATGTATCTATCGCTGGGTCTTTTACCTTGCATCTCCGTTCCCATAACAAATATCAGCTTCAGATAAACAGCCAAGCTGGTGAAAGGAGTTTCTGTCAGTGGAGAAGTTTGACTCTAGTTGCCGTCACAAACCGATGGTGGGAATGTTGGGGTGGACATGTCGCCACATTCAATGCAAGCAACTAGCGTTGGACTTCTCCTCCAGACACACTTGGGGAAACAGCACAAAGTCTGTTGTCGTGAACATATTCAAGCCACTAATGGCAAAAGTTGGTGTTAAATATTTAGACGAGGGAGAAATGAGAAACTACAGTCTGTAAAACTTGTAGTGTGAGAGTGGTTGAGAGTGTTTCTCTGATATGGAACCACACCGGTTGTATTGAGTTTTATTCTGTATTGCCTCTTGATGCCACTGTCTGTTTGCAGTAAGGTGTCTCCCTCAACCCCATCGCCTGAGCAAAATCTCCAGTGATGTTCTTTGGATGTTTAATCCCCTCTGTTTTTCTTTTGGTCCGGTTTGTGGACTTATTGTGGACTATCGGTGCCCTATTTCCTGATGTGAGTGCGTTTCTAATGAAGTTAAGGGAATTGAGACCTGCTTTATACTGTAACTGTCACGCAACATTTGGTGATTTTTAAGCGTTTTATGTGTTAGATAAAAACTTTGACGTAGCTGTTAATGACCGCATGATTATACTCTAGGTATGGGGGTAGTTTTTAAGAGTTGATGGTATTTCTTTGAGCATTGGGCTGTCTTACCTTGGTGACCAGCTACACAGCTGTCTACTTCTCCTGCTCTCCAAGTACACTTTAGTGTAGTGTTTGATTCCTTTTGTGCAATATCGATGTGTCGATTTAATCACCGTCTTTGATTGGGATATGATGTCTTGTATTCAGTTATAATACTATATTGGCTTCTGGTCCTAGACTTTGTATTTTCACAAGGAATGCTTGGTAGCAGGCTGTATAATTAATTGTTTTTGTACATGAATGTGCCAACAGCTTGACAGTGGCTTCTTTTCTTTTGACTGTAGGAAGAAAATGCTTGCAATTTAATAAAGAAAAATAAATTTGTGTACTTGTTGCTTTGGGGAGACTTTGCCTGCTTCTTCATTGACTCTGATCTTATAGAGGTAGATCGGGTAGATGCACAGAGTCTCTTGCACAGAGTAGGGGAATCGAGGACCAGAGGACATGGGTTCAAGGTGAAGGGGAAAAGATTTAATAGGAATCCGAGGGGTAACTTTCTCACACAGAGGGTGGTGGGTGTATGGAACAAGCTGCCAGAGGAGGTAGTTGAGGCTGGTGGGCTGCAGTGCCGGTGATGCTGTGGGCAGGGGTCATATACTCACAGCTCCTGTAGCAGCTGGTGGCGCCTGGTTCTGGACTCCCCCAACATCGGGAACATGTTTAGGACTGAGATGAGGAAAAACCTCTTCACCCAGAGAGTTGTGAATCTGTGGAATTCTCCGCCACATAAGGCAGTGGAGGCCAATTCACTGGATGTATTCAAAAGAGTGTTAGATTTAGCTCTTTGGACTAAAGGAATCAAGGGATATGGGGAAAAAGCAGGAACGGGGTACTGATTTTCCTATTTTTCTGTTCCTCTGAGAGACAAAATAGGAACCAGAAGGGCAACATTTTCACATAGCGGGTGGTGGGTGTATGGAACGAGCTGCCACAGCAGGTACTCAAGGCAGGTACTATAACAACATTTAAATGACACTTGGACAGGTACATGGATGGGAAAGGTTTGGAGGGGTATGGGCCAAAAGTGGGCAGGTGGGACTAGTATAGATGGGGCATGTAATTGGCACGCACGATTTGGGCCGAAGGGCCTGTTTCCACTTTGTATGACTCTCTCTCATTAGACAACAATATCAGTAACGCACAGACAACAGCTTTGATATAAAAATTCAACTTCTTTCTTTTATTCTTAATTAAAAGCTATATTATATGGAATAATCATTGGAATACATAATTTACAGTTTATATCTGATCACTAGCCTTCACACAGCAGGAGGGGTGAGCATATTTGTTACATCATAACTTAATCGCCACTTTATTGTTAAATATTACTCTAGAATCAAGACTGACGTCAAAAAGACTTTTTATTAGTTTGTTTTCAAAGGAAACAATACCATTGTAGGTGTAAAGTAATGAGCTTACACTGAGGGGCAAACTCCAATGCTGATGGTAGACACAAGACCTGTGTTATACACAGAGTGCTGGAGTAACTCAGCGGGTCAGGCAGCATCTGTGGAGAACATGGATAGGTGACGTTTCACAGAGTGCTGGAGTAACTCAGCGGGTCAGGCAGCATCTGTGGAGAACGTGGATAGGTGACGTTTCACAGAGTGCTGGAGTAACTCAGCGGGTCAGGCAGCATCTGTGGAGAACATGGATAGGTGACATTTCGAGTCGAGATCCAGAGAGAGGGGGTGGAGCAGACCTCAGGGCGAGGTGCTGGCTGGTTCACTCCCCGGTCTGCTGCGCCCTGGGTGGGGAGACGGAAGGAAACCCCAGGGTGGGGGAGGGAGAGAGAGACCCCAGGGTGGGGGAGGGAGAGGTAGACCCCAGGGTGGGGGAGGGAGAGGGAGACCCCAGGGTGGGGGTGGGGAGGGAGAGGGAGACCCCAGGGTGGGGGTGGGGGAGGGAGAGGGAGACCCCAGGGTGGGGGAGGGAGAGGGAGACCCCAGGGTGGGGGTGGGTGGAGGGAGACCCCTGGGTGGGTGGAGGCAGACCCCAGGGTGGGGGTGGGGGAGGGAGAGGGAGACCCCAGGGTGGGGGTGGGAGAGGGCGAGGTGCCGGCTGGATCACACCCCTGTCTGTTGTTCCACCCAGTCTCTCACGGCTGCCACACGCACGTACACGCCGGGGAAGTTGGGCAGAGCACATTTGTTGCCAAAGCTGATGATTCCCGCCAGGAACCAGGTTCCTCTCGAGTCACTGCAGGCCAAGGGTCCTCCAGAATCCCCCTGTGACAAAGCAAGGCAGACGTCAAGTCAGGTTTATTCGTCACAAACACAAACGAGATGTGCAGTGAAATGAAAAGTGACAATGCTCGTGGACTTGTGCAAAAAACAAACAAACTAACAAACTACAAACAGAATGGAACAGAATCACATATTCTTTTACATATTAAATATTGTGGGCGGAAGGGAAAAGGGGGAAATAAACAGTAGAATGCTACAGTAAAGTTAGTCCCTGGTGAGATAGGAGTTTACAGCCTGAATGGCCTCTGGGAAGAAACTCCCTCTCATCCTCTCCGTTCTCACAGCATGGCAACGGAGGCGTTTGCCTGACCGTAGCAGCTGGAACAGTCCGTTGCTGGGGTGGAAGGGGTCTCCCATGATCTTATTGGCTCTGGAGTTGCACCTTCTGATGTATAGTTCCTGCAGGGGGGGCGAGAGAAGTTCCCATATTGCGTTCGGCCGAACGCACCACTCTCTGCAGAGCCTTCTTGTCCTGGGCAGAGCAGTTCCCAAACCAAATTGTGATATTTCCGGACAAGATGCTTTCCACAGCCGCTGAGTAGAGTGTGAGTGGAGGACACTGAGTGAGCTGCTTCACCCTTTACAAAATAACGTCTCCTTTACATTCAATCCTAGGACATAGAACAGTCCCGCACAGGCACAGGCTCCTCGGCCCAATGTTGGTGCCAAACATGATGCCAAGACCATTATCAACCTGCGTGTGATCCATATCCCTCCATTCCCTACATATCCATGTGCCTATCCATGAACCCTGACTGCATGTGCCTGGTGCCTTTATAAAAGCCTCTTAAACACCACTGTCATATCTGCCTCCACCACTACCCCTGGAAGCGCGTTCCAGGCACCCACCACCAGTTGTGAAAAACACTTGTCCCACACACCTCCTTTAAACTTTGCCCCTCTCACCTTAAACCTATGTCCTCAAGTATCTTATAATCCCATTCCATGAAAAGGTTCTGACTGTCTATCCTATCTATGTCTCTCATAACTTTAGAAACTTCTCTCAGGTCTCCCCGCAACTTCTAGAGCTCCAGAGAACACAATCCAAGACTGTCCAACCACTCTCGGTAGCTAATACCCTCTCATCCAGGCAGCCTGCTCATAAAACTCCTCTGCACCCTCGCCAAAGCCCCCACATCTGTGACAATAGACAATAGACAATAGGTGCAGGAGTAGGCCATTCATCACTTTGGGCCAACACCGCCATTCAATGTGATCATGGCTGATCATCCACAACCAGTACCCCGTTCCTGCCTTCTCCCCATATCCCCTGACTCCGCTATCTTTAAGAGCTCTATCTAACTCTCTTGAAAGCATGCAGAGAACTGGCCTGCACTGCCTCCTGAGGCAGAGAATTCCACAGATTCACAATCCTTTGTTTGAAAAAGAGTTTCCTCATCACCGTTCTAAATGGCTTACCCCTTATTTTAAACTGTGGCGCCTGGTTCTGGACTCCCCCAACATCGGGGAGAGTGATAGAGTGATAGTGATATAGACACACTGACACACAGACACAATGACACACACAGTATGGAAATAGGCCCTTCGGCACAACTAGCCCACAAACTTCCCCATATCCCTCTAAATCCATCCTATCCATCTACCCACATAAATATTTCTTAAACTTTGCGATGGCATCTGCCTCAATTACCTCTTCCAGCAGTTTAGTCCACACACTCACCATCATTTGTGTAAAAGTCTTACCCCTTAGATGTTTATTAAATCTAAAATGAGGCATACAAATTAGCCAGAAAAAGCAGCCTACCGGAGGACTGGGAGAAATTCAGAATCCAGCAGAGGAGGGCAAAGGGCTTAATTAGGAAAGGGAAAATAGATTATGAAAGGAAACTGGCAGGGAACATAAAAACTGACTGCAAAAGTTTTTATAGATATGTGAAGAGAAAGAGACTAGTTAAAACAAATGTTGGTCCCTTGCAGTCAGAAACAGGTGAATTGATCATGGGGAACAAGGACATGGCAGACCAATTGAATAACTACTTTGGTTCTGTCTTCACTAAGGAAGACATAAATAATCTGCCAGAAATAGCAGTGGAACGGGGGTCAAATAAGATGGAGGAACTGAGTGAAATCCAGGTTAGCCGGGAGGTGGTGTTGGGTAAATTGAACGGATTGAAGGCCGATAAATCCCCAGGGCCAGATAGTCTGCATCCCAGAGTACTCAAGGAGGTAGCCACAGAAAAAGTGGATGCATTAGTGATAATTTTTCAAAATTCCTTAGATTCTGGAGTAGTTCCTGAGGATTGGAGGGTAGCTAATGTAACCCCACTTTTTAAAAAAGGAGGGAGAGAGAAAGCGGGGAATTACAGACCAGTTAGTCTAACATCGGTAGTGGGGAAACTGCTAGAGTCAGTTATTAAAGATGGGATAGCAGCGCATTTGGAAAGTGGTGAAATCATTGGACAAAGTCAGCATGGATTTACGAAAGGTAAATCATGTCTGACAAATCTGATAGAATTTTTCGAGGATGTAACTAGTAGAGTGGATAAGGGAGAACCAGTGGATGTGTTATATCTAGACTTTCAGAAGGCTTTCGACAAGGTCCCACATAAGAGATTAGCATACAAACTTAAAGCACACGGTATTGGGGGTTCAGTATTGATGTGGATAGAAAACTGGCTAGCAGACAGGAGGCAAAGGGTAGGAGTAAACGGGTCCTTTTCAGAATGGCAGGCAGTGACTAGTGGGGTGCCGCAAGGCTCAGTGCTGGGACCCCAGCTATTTACAATATATATTAATGATTTGGACGAGGGAATTCAATGCAACATCTCCATATTTGCAGATGATACCAAGCTGGGGGGTATAGTTAGGTGTGAGGAGGATGCTTGGAGGCTGCAGGGTGATTTGGATAGGCTGAGTGAATGGGCAGATGCATGGCAGATGCAGTATAATGTGGATAAATGTGAGGTTATCCACTTTGGTGGCAAAAACATGAGGGTAGACTATTATCTGAATGGTGGCAGATTAGGAAAGGGGGAGATGCAACGAGACCTGGGTGTCATGGTACACCAGTCATTGAAAGTAGGCATGCAGGTGCAGAAGGCAGTAAAGAAAGCAAATGGTATGTTAGCATTCATAGCGAAAGGATTTGAGTATAGGAGCAGGGAGGTTCTACTGCAGTTGTACAGGGTTTTGGTGAGGCCACACCTGGAGTATTGCGTACAGTTTTGGTCTCCAAATCTGAGGAAAGACATCCTTGCCATAGAGGGGGTACAGAGAAGATTCACCAGACTGATTCCTGGGATGTCAGGACTTTCATATGAGGAAAGATTGGATAGACTCGGCTTGTACTCGCAATTTAGAAGATTGAGGGGGGATCTTATAGAAACTTACAAAATTCTTAAGGGGTTGGACAAGCTAGATGCTGGAAGATTGTTCCCGATGTTGGGGGAGTCCAGAACAAGGGGTCACAGTCTAAGGATAAGGGGGAATTCCTTTAAGACCGAAATGAGGAAAACATTCTTTATACAGAGAGTGGTGAGTCTCTGGAATTCTCTGCCACAGAAGGTAGTTGAGGCCAGTTCATTGGCTATATTTAAGAGGGCGTTAGATGTGGCCCTTGTGGCTAAAGGGATCAGGGGGTATGGAGAGAAGGCAGGTACGGGATACTGAGTTGGATGATCAGCCATGATCATATTGAATGGCGGTGCAGGCTCGAAGGGCCGAATGGCCTACTCCTGCACCTATTTTCTATGTCTATGTCTATTCCCCCCTTCAGTTGGATGATCAGCCACGATCATATTGAATGGCGGTGCAGGCTCGAAGGGCCGAATGGCCTACTCCTGCACCTAATTTCTATGTTTCTAAGTTTCTATGTTTCACCTTAAACCAATGTCCTCGTTCCTGATTCCCCTTCTCTGGGCAGGAGACTCAGTGTGTTTACCCGATTTATTCATCTCATGATTGTGTACGCCTCTATAAGATCACTCCTCATCCTCCTGCGCTCCATGGAATAGAGTCCCAGCCTATCCAACCTCTCCCTATAGCTAAGGCCCTCAAGTCCTGGAAACTTTCACGTAAATCTTTTCTGTACCCTTTCCAGCTGGACAATATCTTTCCTATAACATGGTGCCCAGAACTGAACACAATATTCTAAATGCGGTCTCACCAACGTCTTATACAACTGCAACATGACCTCCCAACTTCTATACTCAATACTCTGACTGATGAAGGCCAAAGTGCCAAAAGCCTTTTTGACCACCTTATCTACCTGGGACTCGACCTTCAGGGAACCATGTACCCGTACTCCTAGATCCCTCTGCTCTACAACACTACCCAGCGGCCGACCATTCACTGTGTAGGTGCTGCCCTTGTTCAACGTCCCAAAATGCAACACCTCACACTTCTCTGTATTAAATTCCATCAACCATTCCTCCGCCCACCTGGCCAATCAATCCAGATCCTGCTGCAATCGTTCACAACCATCTTCACTATCTGCAAAACCACCCACTTTTGTATCATCAGCAAACTTGCTAATCTTGCCCTGTATGTTCTCATCCAAATCATTGATGTAGATGACAAACAGTAACGGGCCCAGCACTGATCCCTGAGGCACACCACTAGTCACAGGCCTCCAGTCTGAGAAGCAACCTTCCACCATCACCCTCTGCTTCCTTCCATGGAGCCAATTTGCTATCCATTCAGCAATCTCTCCTTGGATCCCATGCCATCTAACCTTCCAGAGCAGCCTACCATGCGAAACCTTGTCGAATGCTTTGCTGAAGTCCATGTACACAACATCTACAGCTCTGCCCTCATCCACCTTTTTGGTCACGTCATCAAAAAAGTGAATGAGTTTCATGAGACACAGCCCATCCTCCCATGTACAGAACTAAGCTGACTCTCACTAATCAGCCCTTGTCCATCTAAGTGGCTGCATCTGAACATGAATCTTCTGCTTTCTCATCCTCTGGCTTTGGAAACCGTTGCTGTGGCCCCATCATGATTGAGCTTGATCTCTCAGCTCTAGTGCTGAGGACAGAACCATCACAGCCCCCCCACCCCACCCCACCCAATACCCACCCCCCCGCCCACCACCCCCATCCCACCACCTCCACCCCACCCCACCCAATACCCACCCCTCCCGCCCAACCCCCCGCCCACCACCCCCACCCCACCCCACCCAATACCCACCCCCCCGCCCACCACCCCCACCCCACCCAATACCCATCCCCTCTGCCCACCACCCCCACCCCACCCCACCCAATACCCATCCCCCCCGCCCACCACCCCCACCACACCCGCCCACCACCCCCACCCCACCCAATACCCATCCCCCCTGCCCAACACCCCCACCCCACCCCACCCAATACCCATCCCCCCTGCCCACCACCCCCACCCCACCCCACCCAATACCCATCCCCCCCTGCCCACCACCCCCACCCCACCCCACCCAATACCCATCCCCCCTGCCCACCACCCCCACCCCACCCAACACCCACCTCCCCTGCCCACCACCCCCACCCCACCCCACCCAATACCCATCCCCCCCTGCCCACCACCCCCACCCCACCCAACACCCACCTCCGCCTGCCCACCACCCCCACCCCCACCCCACCCCGCCCAATACCAACCTCCCCCCGTCCACCACCCCCACCCCATCCAATACCCACCCCCGCCCCACCCAATACCCACCCCTCCGCCCACCACCCCCACCCCACCCCACCCAATACCCACCCCTCAGAATCTACATCATTTTTGCTCAGCAAATGTGAATAAAATGGTAAGACAGTACCCGACATGAATCTACTCCTCCTGTTAATACACCAGCACACAGCATTCTCGGAGTGATATTGGATCTGTAGATATCCCTGCACGTTTGGTCCCCAATAATCGACACTTCTGCTTCTTGTAGGATGTTAGCAAGGGATCCTGGAAAAAACAATTTACACACTAAAGCCATCACATCACTGAGGTGCAGCAGTACATTGGATAAAGGTATTACCTGTGTTATACACAGAGTGCTGGAGTAACTCAGCGGGTCAGGCAGCATCTGTGGAGAACATGGATAGGTGACGTTTCACAGAGTGCTGGAGTAACTCAGCGGGCCAGGCAGCATCTGTGGAGAACATGGATAGGTGACGTTTCACAGAGTGCTGGAGTAACTCAGCGGGTCAGGCAGCATCTGTGGAGAACAGGGCGGCACGGTGGTGCAGCGGTAGAGTTGCTGCCTCACAGCACCCGGGTTCCATCCTGACTACGGGTGCTGTCTGTACGGAGTTTGTACGTTCTCCCTGTGACCGCGTGGGTTTTCTCCGGGTGCTCCGGTTTCCTCCCACACTCCAAAGACTGCAGGTTTGTTGGATGATTGACTTTGTTAAAAGATTGTCGCTAGTGTGTGTAGAATTGTGTTGTGTGTGGGGATCGCTGGTCGCTGCAGACTGGGTGGGCCGAATGGCCTGTTTCCATGCTGTAACTCTAAACTAATTTAAACTTTCTCCCAATTTCTAAATTCTTCTTTTGTCTGGATAAGTGTGGTTTTGGGTGAGCTTGGTGAGGATGCTGCCTATTCAATAGACAGTCGACGCAGGAGTAGGCCATTCAGCCCTTCGAGCTAGCACCGCCATTCAATATGATCATGGCTGATCATCCACAATCAATACCCCGTTCTTGCCTTCTCCACATATCCCCTGACTCCGCTATCTTTAAGAGCCCTATCTAGCTCTCTCTTGAAAGTATCCAGAGAACCGGCCTCCACCGCCCTCTGAGGCAGACAGAGGCCCAGGAGCCATTGGTGAGGGAGGAGCGACTGAAATCCGTAACGTTCTAAATCCGTAACGTTCTATTCAATTAACTGGGCTTGAGGAAGCCGCTGATTGGTGGACTTGAGTACGCAGCTGATTGGCAGTCAGATTCCAGCAGTTTGTAGTGTACTGTACTTTGTATTTTGTATTGTATATTGTATTTTGTATTGTATCTAGGGTAAGGGAAGTATGAGCGCCAGCTTACTGTTCTGGATGTCAAATGTGGGAGGTCATGGAGTCGGGTTGCCCTCCAGACATCCACATCTGCGCCAGGTGTGTCGAGATGGGGCTCCTAAAGGACTGTGTTAGGAACCTGGAGCAGCCGCTCGATGACCTCCGTCTGGTCACGGAGAGCGAGGAGGTCATAGAGAGGAGTTACGGGGAGGAGGTAGTCTCTCCAAAACCACAGGAGGCAGACACGTGGGTCACGGTTAGGAGAGGCAAGGGGCAGAGGCGGGCGCTAGAGAGTACACCAGTGGCTGTGCACCTTGGCAATAAGTACTCCTGTTTGAGTGCTGTTCGGGGGGACAGCCTACCTGGGGGTAGCAACAGCGACCTGGCCTGCGGTACAGAGACCGGCCCTGTTGCTCAGAAGGGTAAGGAAAAGAAGAGGAGGGCATTAGCATTAGTAATAGGGAACTCTATAGTTAGGGGGTCAGATTGGCGATTCTGTGGACACAGTCCGGCGACCCGGATGGTAGTTTGCCTCCCTGGTGCCAGGGTCCGGGATGTGTCTGAACGTGTCCAAGATATCCTGAAAAATGAGGGAGAGGAGCCTGAGGTCATGGTACATATTGGTACCAATGACATAGGTAAAAAAAGTGGAGATCCTGAAAGGAGAATTTAGGGAGTTATGAAGAGAGTTAAGGAGAAGGACCACAAAGGTAACAATCTCAGGATTACTTCCTGTGCCACACGACAGTGAGAGTAGGAATGGAGCAAGGTGGAGGATAAATGCCTGGCTGAAGGACTGGTGCAGAGGGCAGGGATTCAAGTTCTGGATCAATGGAACCTCTTTTGGGGAAGGAGTGACCTGTATAAAAAGGACGGGTTGCACTTGAACCCGAGGGGGACCAGTATCCTGGCAGAGAAATTTGCAAAGGCTTCCGGGGGGACTTTAAACTAGAACGGTTGGGGGGAGGGACTCAAATAGAGAAAGCCAGTAGACAGGGTCTGAGGCAGGAGGCAGAGAAGGGAAGCACTCAGACCCAACATGTAGGGGGGAAAGAAGAAAAAAATAATAAACAGAGAATAAGAGGTGGTGGGTATCCACGGCAAAATCAAAAGGGACCACCTGTCAACATAATTGTATAAGGAGTAAGAGTGTTGTAAAATCAAGCCTGAAGGCTTTGTGTCTCAACGCAAGGAGCATTCGTAATAAGGTGGACGAGTTGAATGTGCAGATAGCTATTAATGACTATGCTATAGTTGGAATCATGGAGACATGGCTCCAGGGGGACCAAGGCTGGGAACTGAACATCCAGGGATATTCAATATTCAGGAGGGATAGACAGAAAGGTAAAGGAGGTGGGGTAGCGTTGCTGGTGAGAGAGGAGATTAATGCAATAGAAAGGAAGGACATTAGTGTGGAGGATGTGGAATCGATATGGGTAGAGCTGCGAAACACTAAGGGGCAGAAAACGCTAGTGGGAGCTGTGTACAGGCCACCTAACAGTAGTAGTGGAGTTGGGGATGGCATCAAACAGGAAATTAGAAATGCATGCAACAAGGGTAAAACAGTTATAATGGGTGACATCAATCTACATATAGATTGGGTGAATCAAATGGGCAGGGGGGCTGAGGAAGAGGATTTCTTGGAATGTATGCGGGATAGTTTTCTAAACCAACATGTAGAGGAACCAACGAGAGAGCAGGCTATTCTAGACTGGGTACTGAGTAATAACCATATAACCATATAACAATTACAGCACGGAAACAGGCCATCTCGGCCCTTCAAGTCCGTGCCGAACAACTTTTTTCCCTTAGTCCCACCTGCCTGCACTCATACCATAACCCTCCATACCCTTCTCATCCATATGCCTATCCAATTTATTTTTAAATGATACCAACGAACCTGCCGCCACCACTTCCACTGGAAGCTCATTCCACACCGCTACCACTCTCTGAGTAAAGAAGTTCCCCCTCATGTTACCCCTAAAGCTCTGCACCTTAATTCTAAAGTCATGTCCTCTTGTTTGAATCTTCCCTATTCTCAAAGGGAAAAGCTTGTCCACATCAACTCTGTCTATCCCTCTCATCATTTTAAAGACCTCTATCAAGTCCCCCCTTAACCTTCTGCGATCCAGAGAATAAAGACCTAACTTATTCAACCTATCTCTGTAACTTAGCTGTTGAAACCCAGGCAACATTCTAATAAATCTCCTCTGTACCCTCTCTATTTTGTTGACATCATTCCTATAATTGGGGGACCAAAATTGTACACCATACTCCAGATTTGGTCTCACCAATGCCTTGTACAATTTTAACATTACATCCCAGCTTCTATACTCAATGCTCTGATTTATAAAGGCTAGCATACCAAAAGCTTTCTTTACCACCCTATCTATATGAGATTCCACCTTCAAGGAACTATGCACGGTTATTCCCAGATCCCTCTGTTCAACTGTATTCTTCAATTCCCTACCGTTTACCATGTACGTCCTATTTTGATTTGTCCTGCCAAGGTGTAGCACCTCACATTTATCAGCAATGAGGAATGATCAGCAATCAGTAATGAGGAAGGGTTAGTTAGCAGTCTTGTTGTGCGGGGCCCCTTGGACAAGAGTGACCATAATATGGTTGAGTTCTTCATTAGGATGGAGAGTGACATAATTAATTCAGAAACAAGGGTTTTGAATTGAAACGAAGGTAACTTTGAAGGTATGAGACGTGAATTGGCCAAGATAGACTGGCAAGTGATTCTTAAAGGGTTGACTGTGGATGTGCAATGGAAGGTATTTAAAGACTGCATGGATGAACTACAACAATTGTTCATCCCAGTTTGGCAAAAGAATAAATCAGGGCAGGTAGTGCATCCATGGATAACAGGGGAAATCAGGGAGAGTATAAAAACAAAAGATGAAGCATACAAATTGGCCAGAAAAAGCAGCCTACCAGAGGACTGGGAGAAATTCAGAGTTCAGCAGAGGAGGACAAAGGGCTTAATTAGGAAAGGGAAAATAGATTATGATAGAAAACTGGTAGGGAACATAAAAACTGACTGCAAACATTTTTATAGATATGTGAAGAGAAAGAGATTAGTTAAAACAAATGTAGGTCCCTTGCAGTCAGAAACTGGTGAATTGATCATGGGGAACAAGGACATGGCAGACCAATTGAATAACTACTTTGGTTCTGTCTTCACTAAGGAAAACATCAATAATCTGCCGGAAATAGCAGGGGATCGGCGGTCAAAAAAGGTGGAAGAACTGAGTGAAATCCAGGTTAGCCGAGAAGTGGTGTTGGGTAAATTGAATGGATTAAAGGCCGATAAATCCCCAGGGCCAGATAGTTTGCATCCCAGAGTACTCAAGGAAGTAGTCACAGAAATAGTGGATGGATTAGTGATAATTTTTCAAAACTCCTTAGATTCTGGAGTAGTTCCTGAGGATTGGAGGGTAGCTAATGTAACCCCACTTTTTAAAAAAGGAGGGAGAGAGAAAACGGGGAATTACAGACCAGTTAGTCTAACATCAGTAGTGGGGAAACTGCTAGAGTCAGTTATTAAAGATGGGATAGCAGTACATTTGGAAAGTGGTTAGACAAAATCATTAGACAAAGTCAGCATGGATTTATGAAAGGTAAATCATGTCTGACGAATCTTATCGAATTTTTCGAGGATGTAACTAGTAGAGTGGATAAGGGAGAACCCGTGGATGTGTTATATCTAGACTTTCAGAAGGCTTTCGACAAGGTCCCACATAAGAGATTAGTATACAAACTTAAAGCACACGGTATTGGGGGTTCAGTATTGGTGTGGATAGAGAACTTTCTGGCAGACAGGAAGCAAAGAGTAGAGTAAACTGGTCCTTTTCAGAATGGCAGGCAGTGACTAGTGGGGTACCGCAAGGCAGTGCTGGGACCCCAGCTAATTACAATATATATTAATGATTTGGATGAGGGAATTCAATGCAACATCTCCAAATTTGCGGATGACACTAAGCTGGGGGGTATAGTTAGGTGTGAGGAGGATGCTTGGAGGCTGCAGGGTGATTTGGATAGGCTGGGTGAGTGGGCAAATGCATGGCAGATGCAGTATAATGTGGATAAATGTGAGGTTATCCACTTTGGTGGCAAAAACATGAGGGTAGACTATTATCTGAATGGTGGCAGATTAGGAAAAGGGGAGATGCAATGAGACCTGGGTGTCATGGTACACCAATCATTGAAAGTAGGCATGCAGGTGCAGCAGGCAGTGAAGAAAGCAAATGGTATGTTAGCATTCATAGCGAAAGGATTTGAGTATAGGAGCAGGGAGGTTCTACTGCAGTTGTACATGGTTTTGGTGAGACCACACCTGGAGTATTGCGTACAGTTTTGATCTCCAAATCTGAGAAAATACATTGTTGCCATAGAGGGGATACAGAGAAGATTCACCAGACTGATTCCTGGGATGTCAGAACTTTCATATGGGGAAAGACTGGATAGACTTGGCTTGTACTCGCTAGAATTTAGAAGACTGAGGGGGGATCTTATAGAAACATACAAAATTCTTAAGGGGTCGGACAGGCTAGATGCAGGAAGATTGTTACCGATGTTGGGGAGGTCCAGAACAAGGTTCAAAGTCTAAGGGGAAATTCCTTTACGACCGAGATGAGGAAAACATTTTTCACACAGAGAGTGGTGAATCTGTGGAATTATCTGCCACAGAAGGTAGTTGAGGCCAGTTCATTGGCTATATTTAAGAGGGAGTTAAATGTGGCCCTTGTGGCTAAAGGGATCAGGGAGTATGGAGAGAAGGCAGGTACAGGATACTGAGTTGGATGATCAGCCATGATCATATTAAATGGCGGTGCAGGCTCGAAGGGCCGAATGGCCTACTCCTGCACCTATTTTCTATGTTTCTATGTTTCTATGAGGCAGAGAATTCCACAACTTCACAACTCTTTGTAAGAAAAAGTGTTTCCTTATCTCTGTTCTAAATGGCTTACCCCTTATTCTTAAACTGTGGCCCCTGGTTCTGGACTCCCCCAACATTGGGAAAATGTTTCCTGCCCTAGCATGTCCAAACCCTTAATAATCTTATATGTTTCAATAAGATATCCTCTCATCCTGCTACATTCCAGAGTGTACAAGCCCAGCCGCTCCATTCTCTCAGCATAAAGTCCCGCCATCCCGGGAATTAACCTTGTAAACCTGCACTGCACTCCTTCAATAACAAGAATGTCCTTTCTCAAATTTGGAGACCAAAACAGTACACAATACTCCAGGTGTGGTCTCACTAGGGCCCTGTCAACTGCAGAAGGACCTCTTTGCTCCTATACTCGACTCAAGTCATCCACAGTAGTCCGTACCTTCGTAAGTGAGAGAGCCCCATCCTGTGATGTAACACTGCTGGCCGGTGGGGAACACTTGCTCACTGGACGGGAGGCAGATCGGTTGGATGAGGCTGGAGAAGCTGAGTGGGCTGGACAGTTCCAGGACTGCAACATCATAGTCGTATGGGGTGTTCACTGCGTAACTGGGGTGGACGATGATCTGTCTGATGCCTCGTTGGGTTCCCGTGCCCACTTCCACCGATCCCATGTACACTTGCCAGTCAGTTGGGTCGTTTTGGCTTCAAACAAAGAAGGACAAATAGTTCAGTTCTGAGCACCATGCTATAAGAAAGATGTTGTCAAGCTGGAAAAGGTACAGAGAAGATTTACAAGGATGTTGCCGGGAGTTGAGTGTGTGAGCTACAGGGAGAGGTTGAGTAGGCTGGGTCTCTATTCCATGGAGCGCAGGAGGATGAGGGGTGATCTTATAGAGGTGTATAAAATCATGAGAGGAATAGATCGGGTAGATGCACAGAGTCTCTTGGCCAGAGTAGGGGAATCGAGGACCAGAGGACATAGGTTTAAGGTGAAGGGGAAAAGATTTAATAGGAATCTGTGGGGTAACTTTTTCACACAAAGGGTGGTGGGTGTATGGAACGAGCTGCCGGAGGAGGTAGTTTGGGCTGGGACTATCCCAATATTTAAGAAACAGTTATAGGTACATGGATAAGACAGGTTTAGAGGGATATGGACCAAACGCAGGCAGGTGGGACTAGTGCAGATGGGGTATATAGGCCGGTGTGGGCAAGTTGGGCAGAAGGGACCTGTTTCCACGCTGGATCACTCTATGACTATAGTGGCCCTCACACAGCAACAAGCAGGATGGATGGAAGGATTCGGACAATGGAAAGGACGGGAGCAGAGGCACAAGGAACTGCAGGGGCTGGAATATTCAGAAAAACACAAAGTGCTGGAGGGTCTCAACTGGTCAGGCAGCATCTGTGGAGGGAATGGAGTGGAGTACATGAGGCTAGCACGACAAGTTATACGAGTGTGAATGTTCATCATAGAACATAGAACAATACAGCACAGGAACAGACAATAGACAATAGATGCAGGAGGAGGCCATTCGGCCCTTCGAGCCAGCACCGCCATTCACTGTGATCATGGCTGATCATCCACAATCAGTACCCCGTTTCTGCCTTCTCCTCATATCCCTTGACTCCGCTATCTTTAAGAGCTCTATCTTATGTCCCTGTCCCACTTAGGAAACCTGAACGAAAACCTCTGGAGACTTTGCGCCCCACCCAAGGTTTCCGTGCGGTTCCCAGAGGTTCCCGGAGGTTTTTGTCAGTCTCCCTAATGGTCGAAAGTGGTTTCCGCTTCTTCTATGTTCCGGCGATTAGTTCAAAAAAGTCAAAACCGGCCACGACTAAAAATAGGTTGCCGTTTTTAAAATGGGTAATTTTATAGTGGAAGCCGGTTGCGATGCTAGTTGAAGGTGGTTGCCGGAGGTTGCAGGTAGTGGAAGGTAAGACCTCCCTGGTGGAATAAAACTGGGTGAAAAAAAGGTCTTACCTTCCACCCAGAGAGTTGTGAATCTGATCATCCACAATCAGTGCCCCGTTCTTGCCTTCTCCTCATATCCCTTGAGTTCGCTATCTTTAAGAGCTCTATCTAACTCTCTCTTGATAGCATCCAGAGAATTGGCCTCCACTGCCTTCTGAGGTAGAGAATTCCACAGATTCACAACTCTCTGGGTGAAAAAGCATCTTCCTCATCTCTGTTCGAAATGGCTTACCCCTTATTCTTGACCTGTGGCCCCAGATTCAGTTTCCTGCTTCTAGCGTGTCCAAACCCTTAATAATCTTATATGTTTCAATACGATCCCCTCTCATCCTAAATTCCAAATTATACAAGCCCAGCCGCTCCATTCTATCAACATATGACAATCCCGCCAACCTCAATACCAAGAATGTCCTTCGTCAAATTTGGAGACCAAAACTGCACACAATACTCCAGGTGTGGTCTCACGATGGCCCTGTACAACTGCAGAAGGTTCTCTTTGATCCTGTAGTTGTTAATTCTGGCCAAATTGGAGACGCCAGGACACTAACATTGAGTAAAGGGTTCTGGGGTGCTAGGCCATTTGGTCAATTTAAATGTGCCTTCTGCAGAAATGGGACAAGCTGCAGAATGGTGCCAGTTTGTCTAGAGCCCAGATAAGAGTTGCAGGGAAAGAATGCAACATCTGCAGATTCTGACAATTAGGTGTAAATTGCATGAAACGGATTGGGTGAATGCAAACCAGACATACACATTGTAAATATTGTTGCAAAGTTTTATTTTGGTAGATGTTGATTGGGTTAAGTGTTGAGCCTTGTCTGAGGTTCTTGAATATCCAGGCACATGTTGCATAATAGTAAGATTAAAAGAGAACTTACCAGTTCGAAGGTTGATGTTTATTTTATGAGGAGTTGCGATGAGGGATTTCATGAAGAACCCGCCAGCACGCATGCGCGACATACTTCAAAGCAGCGGTGTGGAATCACCGAACCAACAACAGAGAAATGACTTGTTATAGTAAGATTGAAGAGACTCTAATTACCAGTTGATTTATGATCGAGGGTTGGGAGCGGAGGGCACGAAATCCCTCATCGCAACTCCTCATAAAATAAAGATCAACCTTCAAACTGGTAAGTTCTCGTTTAATCTTACTATTTCATTTCGGAGTCACGTGAGTGACTTCGTGAAGACTTCAAAGCTCTGTGATTCCATGCCCTGGACAACGTCCATGCTGTCACACACCACTTATAAGGATGGATAGGAGTAATCAACTTTCCAGACTGCTTGTACTGAAAAATAATAACAATATTTATTAACAACAACAAAGAAAAAACCCCTCTCTGGGGGACATCTGTATGCTCTTGACCCGCATTCAGCACGGCCTCTGCGAACAATACAGGAGCGATAACAGGTTTATTATAAAACCGTTGAAATGTGGCTTCTTACGCCCATCCCGCTGTGGCAAGAATATGGTCCATGGGCACCTCCATGACCCTTGCCGCCGATGTCGATGCAGCCCTGGTGGAATGCAATGTAAAGACATTAGTGTCAATACCTGCCTTGTTCAAGACGATCCTGATCATCTGGAGATCCTCTGTACCGTCACTCTATGGTGAGGTTTTTTATGGTTGATGAGCAGGTATTTCTCCATTCCCCTTAATTTCCTCGTCACTTTAATATAGTGGCGGATATGGGTGGCTAAACATAGCCTTGCATCAGCGGGGTGTGCTGGAAACTTCAGCTGCAGCCCTGTGTCTCCAGGACTATGCTGCTTGAGTAGTTCATCTATGAAGAAGATTACTTCACCAGGGGTAGAGATCATCCTGTCGATCCTGACCTTGTGGAGTGTCTGTACCCTCTGCGCTGAAGTCAGTGCCAGTAACATCACCAGCTTCAGGGTGAGTTTGTCCAATTCAAGCCCTTCCATGGGCGACCACGTCCTGAGCAGGGTTAATACCTTCCCAATATCCCAGGTGATGTTATAACGAGGTCTAGGCGGATTGGAATTAAATATTCCCCGCATGAGTCTGGACACCAGCTTGTTGGATCCTACCTCAATATTGAGGTAGAATGATAGCGCACTCCTGGCGCTGTTGATGGCACTGTAGCTGAGGTGTTCATTATGATGCAACCCCGTCAGGAATTCCAGCACATTGGTGATAGTAACGGAGTCGTATGCAATGTGGGAGATGCCGCAGTAGGTTTACTATTTCCGGATATGTGTGAGATATTGCCGCCTGGTGGACTCCCGGCATGACGCTCCGATGGTATCCATAGTTCTTGATGATAGGCCAAATGCGCAGTAATGGCCTGTTCAGAACCTGCAAGCCAATAACTTTAGGTGACTGTGGCAGGGATGTGGTTCCCCTGAGACGGGGTTCGTCACCAATTGTGGGCAACCCTCTAAGAGGACCCAGGGTTGACTGATCATAACAAGGACCACCGGATACCATGGCTGCGTAGGCCAGTCGGGTATGATGAGAATGCCTTAGCAGCATCTGACTGGATTTTCCGCTATACCCAACTGATGAGGCAAAAAATGGAGGAAATGCATAGAAAACCCATTTCCCCCAGTCTAGCGAGAAAGCGTCCATCGCCATTGCCCCAGGATCTGGCTCCCATGAAACGTACGTTGGTACCTGATGGTTCAACCGTGACGCAAAAAAGGTCGATATCCGGTTTACCAAATTTTGCTGTAACTTTAGCGAATATTTGGGGATTTAACATCCACTCGATGTCGTTATTGAATTTGCGTGACCTGGTGTCCGCCACTGTATTGAGCTTACCTGGTAAATAGGTAGCTGAAACCCAAACATTCCGTCGAATACACCAGAGCCAAATTGTATTTGCCAATTCGTCACACGAGATTGACCTGGTACCACCCATTTGATTTAGATATGCCACCGCAGTGGTATTATCTATTTGGAGACGGACATGAGTGTCAGTAAGGTTGGACCAACCAAGCTCGAAGTCCGTGAAATGCTCCTAGCATCTCCAAATAGTTTATCCCTTGTGACAACAACAGGGTAGATTCAAGGGTGTCCCATCTGCCTCCACAACTAGAGTAGTTGTCCGTGGCTCCCCAGCCATGAGAGCTTGCGTCTGTTTGTAAGTATACCATCGGATTGGGCAAAATGATGGGTTTAAATGAGTCACAAATATTGTCAATCCACCATTGTAACTCAATTTTTGCCTTTAGAGGCAGCTGCATTGGTCTATCGAAATGTCCAGCGTTCAGTTTTATCGCTGAGATCTTGGCTCTCTGCAAATTTTGATAATGCAAAGGTCCGTATTGGGCAGCTGGGAAAACTGCTACGATCTTGCCAATCACCTTAGCAGTTTGTCTAATTGATGGTATACCGACGCAGACTAGATTCTTGCATACTTGGATGACATCCCCAACTTTGTTAGTTGGTATGGTGGCCCTCATGCGATAGGAATCCACCGTAAACCCCAGATAATCCATGACCTGTGAAGGGCAGAACTTTGATTTATCTGGATGGATAATGAACCCCATTTTCTGAAAATTTTCCACGGTAGCTGAAACTGCCAGTTCCGCTGATTCCAGGGTGTTCCCAATAATTAGGATATCATCTAGATAGGCCATCACTATGTGATTTTGTCTCCTTAGTGTAGCCAGTATTGGTTTGAGCAATTTAGTAAATAATCTAGGGGCTGTGGTAAGCCCATTTGGCAAAGCTCTGTATTGCCAGAGCTGATCCATCCAGGTAAATTTCAAGAACTTCCTGTGGTGTTTCTGAATGGATACTGAATAGCATGCATCTTTTAAATCCATGCATGCCATAAAGCAGCCCTCAGAAACCAATAACTTGGCTGTTTCGAACGTGTCCATTTTGAAATGGGTATCTTTTACAAAAGTATTCAAATGGGTCAGATCAATAATAACCCGACATCCTCCATCCTTCTTGGTTTTTGTAAATACGTTGGATACAAATTCAATTGGTTTGAGTATAGTTCTTTCTATCACGCCTTTTTCTTGTAGCCTTAAAATTTCAGCATAGCCTACTGCCGCTTCTTTGCTGGACAGTGTAAATTTCCGATCTGGCATATGCTGGGATGGAGGGATTTTACCATTGATGAATTAAATCTCATGGCCTTGAATAGTTAGTAAGATAAACTCATCCGAAGTGATGGTTCTGCATGCCTCCGTAAAGAACCGTAGTCTCCCACCAACATGTGAAGTTAAACATGCAGGTGCATGAAATCCAGACCGCCTTACCTTCATGGTTATCGGCGGTCCCTGATATGTTTGGCCGGACGTGGAGGTGCTGGGTTGAGCTGATAATGCGGCGTCCGCATTTTTCATGCTGGCCGCTGGGGGCCTAGCCCTGAAAAAAGGCCTAGGGTGTTGAGGTTGCTGATATGTGACCTCATGAGTCCCACCGTCTTCGCGTGGTCATCCAGTTCCTTGACCTGCTTCGGGAGGTCCTCCCCGAACAACTGTCTGGGTGGCGGCGTAGGAGGTGCTTTGCATAACCCCGCAAATTTCGGGTTCAGTGTGGGTTTAATAATGCTCTTCCTAAAAGCAATTATTTGGTACTGTGTGTTGCACAGTAGTGCCAGAGCATCCGCCTGCTCGGTGTTCAGATCCATCCCATCCACCGACCGTGCAAACGCGGTAATCCCAGCAGTGAGCAACTTCAGGATTCGTTGGAGCTTCATCTCCTGAGTCCTGATCCCTGGGCTGATGTTGCCCCAAATCGGCGTATTGACGATGGGCAGGTTGAGAGAGTTGCAATTTGCTGGGGCCTTGTGCCTATTCATGGCCTCCGTAAGGACCTCCTCCTGAAGCTGATGGTTCGTCAGGAAGTCCACGGTGGCAGCTAGTTTGGGGTTGAGGGGTAGTCCTGATGACTCCGACAGCTCCGATATAGATGGCGCATGGACCAAGATGTCCTCATCCTCCGGCTGTTTCAGGCTTCCCGGTGACGATGGGGATAAATCCATGTGCCCTCTGGAACTAGATGTTTCCCGCCTCTGATTTTGTTGCAGGAGAAGTCCCAACATCCGCTCCATCCTGTCAATACGCACTTCGCCCTTCGAACCCGGGCGGTCGGAGTCCTCATGTTCAACGGAACTGCTGAGGCTCCTGTCATCGGCCCGTACCTCGTCGAGGTAATCTCGGTGCTGGAAAGAACTGTCGCTACCAGCCGCCACAGCGAAGCTGAGCGATTCCCGCGCGGATCTGCTCAAACGCCTCCTTTTGGCTCTAATTTTGCCCATTAATCTCCTATGTGGCACCTTATCAAAGGCTTTCTGAAAGTCCAGGTACACTACATCCACTGGCCCTCCCTTGTCCATTTTCCCAGTTACATCCTCAAAAAATACCAGAAGATTATTCAAGCATGATTTCCCCTTCGTAAATCCATGCTGACTCGGACCGATCCTGTTACTGCTATCCAAATGTGCGGCTAGCTCATCTTTTATAATTGACTCCAGCATCTTCCCCACCACCGATGTCAGGCTAACTGGTCTATAATTCCCTGTTTTCTCTCTCCCATCTTTCTTAAAAAGTGGGATAACATTAGCTACCCTCCAATCCACAGGAACGGATCCTGAATCTCTAGAACATTGGAAAATGATCACCAATGCGTCCACAATTTCTAGAGCCACTTCCTTAAGCACCCTGGGATGCAGACCATCAGGCCCTGGGGATTTATTAGCCTTCAGTCCCATCAGTCTATCCAACACCATTTCCTGCTTAATGTGTATTTCCTTCAGTTCCTCCGTCACCCTAGATCCTCTGGCCACTAGTACATTAGGAAGATTGTTTGTGTCCTCCTTAGTGAAGATGGATCCAAAGTACCGATTCTACTCATCTGCCATTTCCTTGTTCCCCATAATAAATTCCCCTGTTTCAGTCTTTAAGGGTCCAAATTTGGCCTTATCTTATTTTTTCCTCTTCACATACCTGAAGAACTTTTGCTATCCTGCTTTATATTCTTGACTAGCTTACCTTCGTACCTCATCTTTTCTCCCCGTATTGCCTTTGTAGTTATCTTCTGTTGCTCTTTAAAAGTTTCCCAATCCTCTGGCTTGCTTTGTTATACTTCTCTTTTATTTTTATACTGTCCTTCACTTCCCTTGTCAGCCACAGTCGCCTCTTACTCCCGTTAGACTATTTCTTCCCCTTTGGAATGAACTGATCCTGCACCTTCCGTATTATTCCCAGAAATACCTGCCACTGCTGTTCCACTGTCATCCCTGCTAGTGTATCTTTCCAGTCAACTTTGGAGCTCGTCCCTCATGGCTCCATAGTCCCCTTTGCTCAACTGTAACACTGACACCTCCAATTAACCCTTCTCCCTCTCCAATTGTAGATTAAAACTTATCATATTATGGTCACTACCTCCTAATGGCTCCTTTACCTTGAGTTCCCTTATCAAATCCGGTTCCAGACTATTGTTTGGGGGCCTGTAGGTAATTCCTATTAGGGTATTTTTACCCTTACAATTCCTCAGTTCTATCCATACTGACTCCACATCTCCTGTTTCAATGTCACCCCTCGCAAGGGACTGAATTCCATTCCTCACCAACAGAGCCTCACCCCCTCTGCCCACCTGGTTGTCTTTTCGATAGGATGTATATACCCTAAATATTCAGTTCCCAGCCCTGGCCCTCTTGCAGCCATGTCTCTGCAATTCCCACAACCTCATACTTGCCAATTTCTAACGAATCCTCAAATGGCCTAATTCTGCGCCTCTGTCTGGTGAGCATGAGGTTTAGGAGTTGCATGAGTAAACGTCCAAGAAAATCACTAGCGCATAAAGTGCTAATCATTGTTGGGGGGTTTGCGCTGGTGCTGTGAATGGAGATCTGAATGAAGACATGATTGAAATTACTTTATAAAGCAGTGAGCGGCAGAGATGAGCCATCGGTCGGAGATGATGGAGGCTCCGCAAACGTGACTCCAGACCTGCAGGCTAACCTGCCACGGCCACTCGCCATTTGCTGCGTTGGTCCCACCGACAATTCTACTGGAAGTTGGAACTTTAATGCCACAGCCTGCAAAATATAGTCATGGTCAAGTATATTAATTCCAAAACAAGAGCATTAGAGTCTTACAGCATAGATACAGGCCCTTCGGCCCAACTCGTTCATGCTGACCAAGCTGTTCCATCTATACTAGTCCCATTTACCTGCCATTGGCCCATATCCATCCAAACCTTTCTTATCCATGTACCTGTCTGAATGTGTTTGACATGTTGTTATTGTATCTGCCTCAGCCATCGACCATAGAAGTTAGAGCAGTTCCACACAGGAACAGGCCATTCGGCCCACAATGTTTCTGCCAAAATAAACTCATCTCCTCTGCCTGGACATGATCCACATCACTCTAGTCCATGTGCCTATCTATCACTAGAACACCACTATCATAGTGGGGTGGGGTGGGGTCTTTGAATGGCCCAGGTGATTCAATGACCATGGTGAAAGGACAAATGACCACTCAGGACCACATGTTTCATGAGTAACTTGTTGTGGTCTCCACAGCAATGTATTCAATTTGCTCAACCTTCATTGGACCCAAAGCCATATGAGCCAATGTTACAGGTGGTGCATTAGAAACATCAGGTGGATTAGAACTCTTTACATCCACCACGGTTACTCCAGATCAAACATCACACCAGACATTGCATTTTTCATTCCTTTAAATATTCACACATATGTCAAGGACATGGCAGACCAATTGAATAACTACTTTGGTTCTGTCTTCACTAAGGAAGACATAAATAATCTGCCGGAAATAGCAGTGGAACGGGGGTCAAATAAGATGGAGGAACGGAGTGAAATCCAGGTTAGCCGGGAGGTGGTGTTGGGTAAATTGAACGGATTGAAGGCCGATAAATCCCCAGGGCCAGATAGTCTGCATCCCAGAGTACTCAAGGAGGTAGCCACAGAAATAGTGGATTCATTAGTGATAATTTTTCAAAATTCCTTAGATTCTGGAGTAGTTCCTGAGGATTGGAGGGTAGCTAATGTAACCCCACTTTTTAAAAAAGGAGGGAGAGAGAAAGCGGGGACTGACCAGTTAGTCTTACATCGGTAGTGGGGAAACTGCTAGAGTCAGTTATTAAAGATGGGATAGCAGCGCATTTGGAAAGTGGTGAAATCATTGGACAAAGTCAGCATGGATTTACGAAAGGTAAATCATGTCTGACATAGAAACATAGAAACATAGAAAATAGGTGCAGGAGTAGGCCATTCGGCCCTTCGAGCCTGCACCGCCATTCAATGTGATCATGGCTGATCATCCAACTCAGTATCCCGTACCTGCCTTCTCTCCATACCCCCTGATCCCTTTAGCCACAAGTGCCACATCTAACGCCCTCTTAAATATAGCCAATGAACTGGCCTCAACTACCTTCTGTGGCAGAGAATTCCAGAGACTCACCACTCTCTGTGTAAAGAATGTTTTCCTCATTTCGGTCCTAAAGGAATTCCCCCTTATCCTTAGACTGTGACCCCTTGTTCTGGACTCCCCCAACATCGGGAACAATCTTCCAGCATCTAGCTTGTCCAACCCCTTAAGAATTTTGTAGGTTTCTATAAGATCCCCCCTCAATCTTCTAAATTCCATCGAGTACAAACCGAGTCTATCCAATCTTTCCTCATATGAAAGTCCTGACATCCCAGGAATCAGTCTGGTGAATCTTCTCTGTACCCCCTCTATGGCAAGGATGTCTTTCCTCAGATTTGGAGACCAAAACTGTACGCAGTACTCCAGGTGTGGCCTCACCAAAACCCTGTACAACTGCAGTAGAACCTCCCTGCTCCTATACTCAAATCCTTTCGCTATGAATGCTAACATACCATTTGCTTTCTTCACTGCCTGCTGCACCTGCATGCCTACTTTCAATGACTGGTGTACCATGACACCCAGGTCTCGTTGCATCTCCCCCTTACCTAATCTGCCACCATTCAGATAATAGTCTACCCTCATGTTTTTGCCACCAAAGTGGATAACCTCACATTTATCCACATTGTACTGCATCTGCCATGCATCTGCCCATTCACTCAGCCTATCCAAATCACCCTGCAGCCTCCAAGCATCCTCCTCACACCTAACTATACCCCCCAGCTTGGTATCATCTGCAAATTTGGAGATGTTGCATTGAATTCCCTCGTCCAAATCATTAATATATATTGTAAATAGCTGGGGTCCCAGCACTGAGCCTTGCGGCACCCCACTAGTCACTGCCTGCCATTCTGAAAAGGACCCGTTTACTCCTACCCTTTGCCTCCTGTCTGCTAGCCAGTTCTCTATCCACATCAATACTGAACCCCCAATACCGTGTGCTTTAAGTTTGTATGCTAATCTCTTATGCGGGACCTTGTCAAAAGCCTTCTGAAAGTCTAGATATAACACATCCACTGGTTCTCCCTTATCCACTCTACTAGTTACATCCTCGAAAAACTCTATCAGATTTGTCAGACATGATTTACCTTTCGTAAATCCATGCTGACTTTGTCCAATGATTTCACCACTTTCCAAATGCGCTGCTATCCCATCTTTAATAACTGACTCTAGCAGTTTCCCCACTACCGATGTTAGACTAACTGGTCTGTAATTCCCCGCTTTCTCTCTCCCTCCTTTTTTAAAAAGTGGGGTTACATTAGCTACCCTCCAATCCTCAGGAACTACTCCAGAATCTAAGGAATTTTGAAAAATTATCACTAATGCATCCACTATTTCTGTGGCTACCTCCTTGAGTACTCTGGGATGCAGACTATCTGGCCCTGGGGATTTATCGGCCTTCAATCCGTTCAATTTACCCAACACCACCTCCCGGCTAACCTGGATTTCACTCAGTTCCTCCATCTTATTTGACCCCCGTTCCACTGCTATTTCCGGCAGATTATTTATGTCTTCCTTAGTGAAGACAGAACCAAAGTAGTTATTCAATTGGTCTGCCATGTCCTTGTTCCCCATGATCAATTCACCTGTTTCTGACTGCAAGGGACCAACATTTGTTTTAACTAGTCTCTTTCTCTTTACATATCTATAAAAACTTTTGCAGTCAGTTTTTATGTTCCCTGCCAGTTTCCTTTCATAATCTATTTTCCCTTTCCTAATTAAGCCCTTTGTCCTCCTCTGCTGGATTCTGAATTTCTCCCAGTCCTCCGGTAGGCTGCTTTTTCTGGCAAATTTGTATGCCTCATCTTTTGTTTTTATACTATCCCTGATTTCCCTTGTTATCCATGGATGCACCACCTTCCCCGATTTATTCTTTTGCCAAACTGGTATGAACAACTTTTGTACTTCATCCATGCAGTCTTTAAATACCTTCCATTGCACATCCACTGTCAACCCTTTAAGAATCACCTGCCAGTCTATCTTGGCCAATTCACATCTCATACCTTCAAAGTTACCTTTGTTCAAGTTCAGAACCCTTGTTTCTGACTTAATTTTGTCACTCTCCATCCTAATGAAGAACTCAACCATATTATGGTCACTCTTGCCCAAGGGGCCACGCACAACAAGACTGCTAACTAACCCTTCCTCATTACTCAATACCCAGTCTAGGATAGCCTGCTCTCTCGTTGGTTCCTCCACATGTTGGTTGAGAAAACTATCCCGCATACATTCCAGGAAATCCTCTTCCTCAGCACCCCTGCCAATTTGATTCACCCAATCTACATGCAGATTGAAGTCACCCATTATAACCGTGTTACCCTTGTTGCACGCATTTCTAATTTCCTGTTTGATGCCATCCCCAACTCCAATACTACTGTTAGGTGGCCTGTACACAGTTCCCACTAGCGTTTTCTGCCCCTTAGAGTTTCGCAGCTCTACCCATATCGATTCCACATCCTCCACGCTAATGTCCTTCCTTTCTATTGCATTAATCTCCTCTCTCACCAGCAACGCTACCCCACCTCCTTTTCCTTTTCGTCTATCCCTCCTGATCAAATCTGATAGAATTTTTCGAGGATGTAACTAGTAGAGTGGATAAGGGAGAACCAGTGGATGTGTTATATCTAGACTCTCAGAAGGCTTTCGACAAGGCCCCGCATAAGAGATTAGCATACAAACTTAAAGCACACGGTATTGGGGGTTCAGTATTGATGTGGATAGAGAACTGGCTAGCAGACAGGAGGCAAAGGGTAGGAGTAAACGGGTCCTTTTCAGAATGGCAGGCAGTGACTGGTGGGGTGCCGCAAGGCGCAGTGCTGGGACCCCAGCTATTTACAATATATATTAATGATTTGGACGAGGGAATTCAATGCAACATCTCTAAATTTGCAGATGATACCAAGCTGGGGGGCATAGTAGGTGTGAGGAGGATGCTTGGAGGCTGCAGGGTGACTGCAGATGCATGGCAGATGCAGTACAATGTGGATAAATGTGAGGTTATCCACTTTGGTGGCAAAAACATGAGGGTAGACTATTATCTGAATGGTGGCAGATTAGGAAAAGGGGAGATGCAACGAGACCTGGGTGTCATGGTACACCAGTCATTGAAAGTAGGCATGCAGGTGCAGCAGGCAGTGAAGAAAGCAAATGGTATGTTGGCATTCATAGCGAAAGGATTTGCGTATAGGAGCAGGGAGGTTCTACTGCAGTAGTACAGGGTTTGGTGAGGCCACACCTGGAGTATTGCGTACAGTTTTGGTCTCCAAATCTGAGGAAAGACATCCTTGCCATAGAGGGGGTACAGAGAAGATTCACCAGACTGATTCCTGGGATGTCAGGACTTTCATATGAGGAAAGATTGGATAGACTCGGCTTGTACTCGCTGGAATTTAGAAGATTGAGGGGGGATCTTATAGAAACTTACAAAATTCTTAAGGGGTTGGACAAGCTAGATGCTGGAAGATTGTTCCCGATGTTGGGGGAGTCCAGAACAAGGGGTCACAGTCTAAGGATAAGGGGGAATTCCTTTAGGACCGAAATGAGGAAAACATTCTTTACACAGAGAGTGGTGAGTCTGTGGAATTCTCTGCCACAGAAGGTAGTTGAGGCCAGTTCATTGGCTATATTTAAGAGGGCGTTAGATGTGGCACTTGTGGCTAAAGGGATCAGGGGGTATGGAGAGAAGGCAGGTACGGGATACTGAGTTGGATGATCAGCCATGATCACATTGAATGGCGGTGCAGGCACGAAGGGCCGAATGGCCTACTCCTGCACCTATTTTCTATGTTTCTATGTCACAAAATCTGAATAAATAATCAATTTTAGAACAACTCGGACTGAGAGCTTTAAAACGACAAAACGTTATGAACATTGAAAGTCACAGAGGCACAGAGTCGTCAATGTGAAAACAGGTCCTTCAGCCCAACGTGTCCATGCCGACCAACATGCCCCATTTACACCTGTCCCACCGGCTTGTGTTAGGTCCATATCCATCTAAACCTGTCCTGTCCATGTACCTGTCCAAATATTTTTTAAATGCCTCAACTACCTCCTCAGGCAGCTCATTACATTCACCCACCAGCCTTTGTGCAAGACAGTTGCCCCATATGGTTCCCATTAAATCTTTCCCCCCCTCACCTTAAACCGAAGTCCTTTGGTTTTTGATTTCCCAACTCTGGATAAAAGACTGTGCAGTTACTCTGTCTAATCCACTCATGATCTTAAACACCTCTATAAAATCACTCCTCATCCACTGCAAGGAATAGAGTCCTAGCCTGCCCAACCTCTCCCTGTAGCTCAGGCTCTCGAATCCTGGCCACATCCTCGTAAATCTTCTCTGTTCCTTTTCCTGCTTGACAACATCTTTCCTATAACATGGTGCCCAGAACTGAACACAACACTGTAAGTCTCACCTATTGTGGTTCCGGTGGAGATGTGAATGTTCGCAACAGTCTTGTCTGGTGAGACACCAGTGGTCCGTAGTGTGGAATCCGAAAAAATTCAGACAATGTGACAAGATCAATGTGTTAAAGGAGGACATGCTTTTGTTGGAATGTTTTGAAGAAAAGGAAGACAATTCTTCCAATCCCCCATCCCCCTAATTACCTCTTACCCAACCTCACCAAAAAATCAATGATTAATATCTTGTTGCAGTTGTGAGAAGATGCTGTGTACACACTGGCTGACATCTTTTCTGTGTCAGAATAGTTCCTGAAAGTTGCCTTCACCTGAAAGCCCATCTTGCTGTAAGAGCAGGAATTACACACCTGTACTCGTTTTATACTGAGGATTTCTGCTCTACAAGTACATTCTTTGACGTTTGGAAGCTGAAGTCCAGTGGGCAGAAGATGAATCTTACCTGAGGTGGGTTGTGTTGGGACGTCCGTGCTGGTCGCAACGGTGGAATCTGGTGCCGCAGAACCACCCAGAAAAACTGAACAAAGGATGCAAGGAGCAGGCGTCAGAGAGATGGAAGTTGTACAAAGCTTGCACACGCATGTGGAAACCAATCCTCTTTGTTACACACCTCCCCCCCACTCTGCACACGCTTTCCTTTCATTTACACACCCAATGCCCTTTCGTAAGTTACAGCTGAATCTATTTTTACCATCTTTCAGTTTAGTTTAGTTCAGTTTAGAAATACAGCACGGAAACAGACCCTTCGGCCCACCCAGTCCATGCCGACCATCGATCACCGGTTCACACTAGTTTTATGTTATCCCAATTTACAGAGGGTCAATTAACCTACAAACCCGCATGTCTTTGGGATGTGTGAGGAAATGTGAGGAAACTCACGTGGACACATGGTGAACGTGCAAACTCCACACAGACAGCACCCGAGGTCAGGATCGAACCTGGCTCTGTAGAGCTGAGAGACAGCAGTTCTACCTGTTGCACCACTGTGCCACCCATAAAGCACAACCCAGAACATGAGAATGTGTTGTAAATGTGTTGTCATGGCTGAAGTCTAGTGATGTTGACTCTCAGCATTACGCTAGTCAGGCCTCCCAAGGCTATTCCCCATCCATCTTTTCTGCAGTTCCATAGAACAGCACCGCACAAGAACAGGACATTCGGCCCACAATGTCTGTGCCAAACACAGTCAAAACCCACTCTTATCTGCCTGCATGTGATCCATAACCCCCCGTTCCCTGCATATCCATGTGCCTCTCCAATAACTTCTTAAACACCACGATACATCTGCCTCCACCACCACCCTCCGTGTAAAAACCGTACCCCGCACATCTGCTTCAAACTTTGCCCCTCTCACCTTAAAGCTATGCCTACCAAGTTGCACCTGACATATGTCCACAATTAGCTATGGGCACATTCATTCATTTTCATAAAACCACTCATCTACCATTTCATTCTAGGCAGCTGTGTATAGAAGAATATTTCCACTGTCTACTAACTTAAGCAAGATAATGGTTTTGTCAGTGGGATGCTTTAAAGTTCTTACAATGTTATACTGTTATAAATGTTATACAAGCAGAATTAGGCCATTCGGCCCATCAAGTCTTCTCTGTCATTCAATCATGGCTGATCTATCTTTCCCTCTCAACCCCATTCTCCTGCCTTCTCCCCAGAACCTCTCACACCCGTACTAATCAACAATCTGTCTATCCCTGTCTGAAATATATCCATTGACTTGGCCTCCACAGCCTTCTGTGGCAAATCATTCCACAGGTTCACCACGTTCTGACAAAAGAAATTCCTCCTTATCTCCTTCCTAAACGTACATCGTTTTATTCTGAGGCTGTGACCTCAGGTCCCAGACTCTCCTACTAGTGGGACATCTTCTCCACATCCTCTCTGTCCAGGCTTTTCACTACTCGAGTTACTCAATTATCGAACAACAAGTCCACCACTGCCCTCTAGTGGCTATTTAATGGATCCAATGATTAAAATGGAACCCTGTTGAATCAACAAGAAATGGCGGCACGGTGGTGCAGCGGTAGAGTTGCTGCCTCACAGCGTCAAAGACCCGGTTCGATCCTGATTACGGATGCTGTTTGTACAGAGTTTGTACATTCTCCCCCTGACCTGTGTAGATGTTTTCTGAGATTTTCGGTTTCCTCCCACACTCCACAGGTTTGTCGGTTAATTGACTTGGTATAAATGTAGAAACATAGAAACATAGAAACATAGAAAATAGGTGCAGGAGTAGGCCATTCGGCCCTTCGAGTCTGCACTGCCATTCAATATGATCATGGCTGATCATCCAACTCAGTATCCCGTACCTGCCTTCTCTCCATACCCCCTGATCCCTTTAGCCACAAGTGCCACATCTAACGCCCTCTTAAATATAGCCAATGAACTGGCCTCAACTACTTTCTGTGGCAGAGAATTCCAGAGACTCACGACTCTCTGTGTAAAGAATGTTTTCCTCATTTTGGTTCTAAAGGAATTCCCCCTTATCCTTAGACTGTGACCCCTTGTTCTGGACTCCCCCAACATCGGGAACAATCTTCCAGCATCTAGCTTGTCCAACCCCTTAAGAATTTTGTAAGTTTCTATAAGATCCCCCCTCAATCTTCTAAATTCCAGTGAGTACAAGCCGAGTCTATCCAATCTTTCCTCATATGAAAGTCCTGACATCCCAGGAATCAGTCTGGTATATAAATGTATAAATGTAAAATTGGCCCTAGTGTGTAGGATAGTGTTAATGTGCGGGGATTACTGGTTGGTGCGGACTCGGGCAGCCGAAGGGCCTGTTTCCGCGCTGTAACTCTAAACTGAACTAAATATTTGAGGTAATATTCAGAAATGTAAAAGCTGTGTTTTAACCTAAGTAAATATTAATAATTAGCAAAATGGTCAAAACTATCAATGAACCTTCAAGAACCAACTCTGCAGGTGGGGCGTGTTCATCCCAGGGTGGGTTAAAGGCAGAGTTGGGTTCAACACAACCTTCGGCACATTTCCACGCTGCATTTCTAAACTAGACTAAACTAAACTAAACTACCGAATGCAGGAGGATAGACATAAAAAGCTGGAGTAACTCGATTGGTCAGACAGCATCTCTGGAGAAAATGGATAGGTGACATTTGGGGTCGAGATCCTTCTTCAGACCCAAAACGTCACCTATTCCTTTTCTCCAGAGATGTTATCTGGCCTATTGAGTTACTCCAGCATTTTGTATCTTTGGTTTAAACCAGCATCTGCAGTTCCTTGCCGCACATTTCAAGCGCAGGAGGACGTTGATGCACAACATCTCACCAAAAGGGTTGTGGGCGAGATACTAAACTAGTACTTTATATCTGTTTTCACCAAGGAGAAGGACATGGCGCGCAGTGAGACCAGTGTGGAGAACACTAATATGCAAGGGCAGTTTGAGATGAAGATGGAGGAGGCACTGGGGATCTTGAGAGCCTGAAGGTGGATAAATCCCCAGGACCTGATGGGATCTGACCCAGGTTATTGAGGAAGACTGAGATGAGGTTGTGGGAGCCCAGATGAAGATCTTTGCATCTTCTGTAGCCACAACTAGGTCCCAGAGCACTGGAGAGTAGCTAATGTTCCTTTGTTTAAGAAGGGAAGTAGAGAGAGTGCAGGGACCGCAGACCGGCGAGCCTCACGTCAGAGGTAGGGAATCGATTGGTGAAGATTGTTTGGGGTGGAATTTACTCCAATTTGGACAAGAGTGGGTTAATGAGAGAACCACACTAGGCAGCATGGTTTTGTCCACAGCAGGTCATTTATTAATAACTTGAAGAGGTGGTGGTGTTGTCCACATGGAGTTTAATAAGATCGTGATGACGCAGCTCTGTTGGACTTTGTTCAGGCCACATTTGGAGTATTGCGTGTAGTTCTGGTCACCCCATTACAGGAAGGATGTGGATGGAGGCTTTGGTGAAGGGGCAGAAGAGATTTCCCAGAATGATGCCTGGATTAGAGGGCATTAGCTACAGGGAGAGGGTGGACAGATTTGAATTGTTTTCTGTAGATTGCTGGAGGTTGAGGGGAGACCTGATAGAAGCAGATACATTACAGAGAGGAGAAATGATAGATAGGGTTGGCAGTCAGATCTTAGAGGGCAGATATTGTAGAGGGCATAGCTTTAAGGTGAGGGGCAGCATTCCAAGGACATGGAGTCATACAACCCTGGAACTGACCATTCTGACCAAACCAGCCCATGCCGTCACACCTACTTGTGTTTGACCCATGTCCATCAGAACCTTGCCTAACCATGTTCAGGCTAAGTATTTCACAAAGAGGGTGATGGGTGCGTGGAACACACTGCTGAGGATGGTGGTGGAGGTAGATACGGTCGTGGCGTATAAGACTCCTTCCAGTCAGTAATTGGATATGCAGGGACTGGTGAGAGATGGATTATCTGCAGGCATATCATTGGTCAGCATCATGTTCAGCACAGACATTTGGGACAATCTTCCTGTGGTGTACTGTTCTATGGTCTAGGTTTTACAGAGGGTGGTGGGTGTCTGGAACGCTGCCAGGGGTGGTGGTGGAGGCAGCTACCATAGTGGTGTTTGTATAGACACACGGAAACGCAGGGAATGGAGGGATATGGATCACGTGCAGGCAGAGGAGGCTTACCCCTGTGTTGTACTGTTCAAAACTGAAAACAAATAGATATAAATTAATCAACATTAAAATGTTCCAGATGAATGGCTTACCTTTATTCAAAAGAGACTCTGCTTCTGCCTTGCTGATTTCTGAAATGAATGAAGATGGAAATGGTCAATGGTGACAAGGCAGGTCAACAATATGGACATTCACAGCTGCTGAATGGCATCACTAGGTTTCTCATCGTCACCGTGCTGAGGTACTTACCCTAAATGCACCGCAGCCGTCTCTGCTTTGACCCCATCTAGATACATAACTTCATCTCATGTTCCCCTCCCCTCTTGCTCCCTTCCTCCACCCTCGTCGTTTTACCACTTCCAAACTTCTACACATTGTTTCTCTTCAGATCACACCTTCCCTGGACAACAATGGACCTACCAGGCACCGCCCGCCCTGCCTGAAGTCATTTGTGGCCGGCCCAGATTGGTCCTGGTCTTTTCTCACCTCCAGCTCTTCACCCCCCTCCCCCCCCCCACCCCACGCCTCCCCACCCCACCCCCACCCACCCCACCCCTCCACCACCCCACCCCCCACACCACCCCACCCCACCCACCCCACGCCTCCCCACCCCACCCCCACCCACCCCACCCCACCCCACCCCCACCCACCCCACCCACACCCACCCCACCCACACAACCACACCCACCCCACCCCACACACCCCACCCCTCCACCACCCCACCCCTCCCACCCCACCCACCCCATCCCACCCCACCCCTCCACCACCCCACCCCCCCACACCACCCCACCCCACCCACCCCACGCCTCCCCACCCCACCCCCACCCACCCCACCCCACCCACCCCTCCACCCACCCCACCCCACACACCCCACGCCTCCCCACCCCACCCCCACCCCCACCCCACCCCCACCCCACCCCCACCCACCCCACCCCACCCACCCCACCCCACCCCTCCACCCACCCCACCCCACACACCCACCCACCCCACCCACACCCACCCCACCGCCTCCCCATCCCACCCCCACCCCACCCCACCCCACCCACACCCACCCCACCCCCACCCACCCCACCCACACCCACCCCACCCACACCCACCCCACGCCTCCCCACCCCACCCCACCCCACCCACCCCACCCCACCCACCCCACCCCACCCACCCCACCCACACCCACCCCACCCACCCCACCCCCACCCCACCCCACCCACACCCACACCCACCCCACCCCCACCCCACCCACACCCACCCCACCCCCACCCCACCCACACCCCACCCACACCCACCCCACCCCCACCCACCCCACCCACACCCACACCCACCCCACCCCCACCCACCCCACCCCACCCCACCCCACCCCACCCACACCCACCCCACCCCCACCCACCCCACCCACACCCACCCCACCCCACCCATCCCACCCACACCCCACCCCACCCCACCCACCCCCACCCCACCCCCACCCACCCCACCCCACCCCCACCCACCCCACCCACACCCACCCCACCCACACCCACCCCACCCACACCCACCCCACCCCCACCCCACCCACACCCACACCACCCCCACCCACCCCACCCACCCCACCCCCCCCACCCCACCCCTCCACCACCCCACCCCTCCACCACCCCACCCACCCCACCCCGAAACACACAGATTCACAGAGTCACAGAGACAGCGACACAGAGATACAGAATCACAGTCGTACAGTGTGGAAAAAGGCCATTCGGCCCAACTTGCCCACGTTGACAAACATGCCCCATTACACTAGTCCCACCAGCCTGGTTTGTCCCATATCTACAGGTGTTGCTAAACTCTGGATACTGTAACAAGTAGCACTGAGCTGAGGACCATTGTTATGCAGCGTACCGGTGAACTGGATGGAGTTGATATCGATGAGGAAGTGGTTGAGGGAGGCAGTCAGGGTGGACATGTTGACTTGCGTCAGGCTTTGCTGGAATGCCAACTCCACTGCATCCATCATTGAGGCGGGGATGCTGCCGTTGCCCGTGAACTGCAGGACCAGCTCAACCTTCACGCTCCCAAAGCTGTTGGAGAAAGTAGCAAAGTGATGTCACATCCAATAGTTCCTCACACGCTCCGCGTCTGGCTCATCCCTTTCCCTGCTCCACTCACAATCATCGAGACACACAGCCCTTGCACATCTGTCCAAGAGTCTTTTACATGTTGCCCTCGTCCCAGCCTCAACTACCTTCTCCGGCAGCTCGTTCTATACTCTGTGAAAACGTTACCCCTCAGGTTCCAATTAAATCTTGCCCCTCTCACCTTAAACCCATGTCATCTGGTTCTTGATTCCCCTCTCCTTGGGGAAAAAAGACTGCATTTACTATTTATCCAATGCCCTTATGATCTTCTACACCTCTCTGTAAGATCCTCAGCCTTCTGCACTCCAAGGAATAATGTCCCAGCTTGCCCCAGCCCCTACCTATAGCTCAGGTGCTTGATGCATCTTTTAGAATCATGGAGCAGCTCAATTGACAGCATCACCTCCGTGAAGGTGAGGGGGGGGGGAAGATGAATCGGAACCTGAAGGACAACTTTTTCACACAGAGGTTGGTGGGTGTATGGAACGAGGTGCCGGAGGAGGTAGTTGAGGCAAGTACTATCACAATGTTTAATAAACATTGGGACAGGTACATGGATAGTAATATGGGGTCAAATGTGGGCAGGTGGGATTAGTGTAGATGGAGCATTTTGGCCAGTGTTGGGCCGAAGGGCCTGTTTCCATGCTGTGTCACTCTATGACTCTATGAAGGGCCTCTTTCCACAGTTTATGACTATGACTCTTGTTTGCAAGGATGATCCCAGGAATGTTTATTCAGAGTCCAGCAGAGGACAAAGGGCTTAATTAGGAAAGGGGAAATAGATTATGAAAGAAAACTGGCAGGGAACATAAAAACTGACTGCAAAAGTTTTTATAGATATGTGAAGAGAAAAAGATTAGTTAAAACAAATGTAGGTCCCTTGCAGTGAGAAACAGGTGAGTTGATCATGGGGAACAAGGACATGGCAGACCAATTGAATAACTACTTTGGTTCTGTCTTCACTAAGGAAGACATAAATAATCTGCCAGAAATAGCAGGGGACCGGCGGGTCAAATCCAATGCCTTCAGGTTTAAGGATTCTGGGTGCTAAGGATTCTGGGAGCTAAGGATTCTGGGTGTTAGGGATTCAGTATTTATTAGTAAAGTTTAAAGAATAAAGTTTTGTGTTTAATTAAAAAAAAATAATAATTTTTTTTAAATATATATATATATATATTTAATAGAGTAATTTGGGAGTAAGATGTCAGTGGAGATTGGCCCCATGGTTTGCTCAGCCTGCAACATGTGGGAGATCAGGGATATGGTCGGTGTCCCTGATGACTACATTTGCAGGAAGTGTGTCCAGCTGCAGCTCCTGGCAGACCGCATTGAACGATTGGAGCTGCAGCTGGATTCATACTGGAGCATCCACGATGCAGAGAAAGTCGTGGACAGCACATACAGCGAGTTGGTCACGCCACAGGTAAAAGGTAAGAGGACAAAAAGGGAGCGGGTGGCCAATAGCCAGCAAAGCAGTAGGCAGATAGTGCAGGAGTCCCCTGCGGTCATCTCCCTACTCAACAGGTTTACCATTTTGGATACTGTTGAGGGAGATGGCTCATCAGGAGAATGCAGCAGCAGCCAAGTTCATGGCACCATGGGTGGCTCTGCAGCACATGATGGGGGAAAAAAGAGGGGAAGGGCAATAGTAATAGGGGATTCAATTGTCAGGGGAATAGATAGGCGTTTCTGCGGCCGCAAAAGAGACTCCAGGATGGTATGTTGCCTCCCTGGTGCAAAGGTCAGGGATGTTACTGAACGGCTGCAGAACATTCTGGAGGGGGAGGGTGAACAGCCAGTTGTCGTGGTGCATATTGGCACCAACGACATAGGGAAAAAAAGGGATGAAGGTGAATTTAGGGAGCTAGGAGATAAACTCAAAAGTAGGACCTCAAAGGTAATAATCTCTGGATTATTACCAGTACCATGGGCCAGTCAGAGTAGAAATAGGAGGATATTGCAGATGAATACGTGGCTTGAAAAATGGTGCAAGGGGGAGGGATTCAAATTTTTAGGGCACTGGAACCATTTCTGGGGGAGGTGGGACCAGTACAAACAGGACGGTCTGCACCTGGGCTGGAATGGAACCAATGTCCTTGGGGGAGTGTTTGCTAGTGCTGTCGGGGAGGATTTAAACTAATGTGGCAGGGGGATGGGTACAAGAGCAGAGAGGCAGGTGGGTGCAAAACGAGGGTGGAAGCAATAGGGAGCAAGGTGAAAAGTAAAAGTGGCAGGCAGACAAAACCAGGGCAAAAATCAAAAAGGGCCACTTCTCAACAAAATTGTATAAGGGGTAAGAGCGTTGTAAAAACATGCCTGAAGGCCTTGTGTCTCAATGCAAGGAGTATTCGTAATAAGGTGGATGAGTTGAACATGCAGATAGCTATTAATGAGTATGATATAGTTGGGATCATGGAGACATGGCTCCAGGGTGACCAAGGCTGGGAGCTGAACATCCAGGGATATTCAATATTCAGGAGGGATAGACAGAAAGGAAAAGGAGGTGGGGTAGCGTTGCTGGTTAGAGAGGAGATTAACGCAATGGAAAGGAAGGACATTAGCTTGGAGCATGTGGAATCGGTATGGGTAGAGCTGCGAAACTCTAAGGGGCAGAAAACGCTAGTGGGAGTTGTGTACAGGCCACCTAACAGTAGTAGTGAAGTTGGGGATGGTATCAAACAGGAAATTAGAAATGCGTGCGACAAAGGCAAAACAGTTATAATGAGTGACTTCAATCTATATATAGATTGGGTGAATCAAATTGGCAGGGGCGCTGAGGAAGAGGATTTTTTGGAAAGTATGAGGGATAGTTATCTAAATCAACATGTAGAGGAACCAACGAGAGAGCAGGCTATTTTAGACTGGGTATTGAGTAATGAGGAAGGGTTAGTTAGCAGTCTTATTGTGCGTGCCCCCTTGGGCAAGAGTGACCATAATATGGTCGAGTTCTTCATTAGGATGGAGAGTGACATTGTTAATTCAGAAACAATGGTTCTGAACTTAAGGAAAGGTAACTTTGAGGGTATGAGACGTGAATTGGCCAAGATTGACTGACAATCAATTCTAAAAGGGTTGACGGTGGATACGCAATGGAAGACATTTAAAGACTGCATGGATGAACTACAAAAATTGTTCATCCCAATTTAGCAAAAGAATAGATCAGGGAAGGTAGTGCATCCGTGGATAACAAGGGAAATCAGGGATAGTATCAAAGCAAAGGATGATGCGTACAAAGTAGCCAGAAAAAGCAGCATACCAGAGGACTGGGAGAAATTCAGAGACCAGCAGAGAAGGACAGAGGGCTTGATTAGGAAAGGAAAAATAGATTATGAAAGAAAACTGGCAGGGAACATAAAAACTGACTGCAAAGGTTTTTATAGAATATGTAAAGAGAAAGAGATTAGTTAAAACAAATGTAGGTCCCTTGCAGTCAGAAACAGGTGAATTGATCATGGGGAACAAGGATATGGCGGACCAATTGAATAACTACTTTGGTTCCGTCTTCACTAAGGAAGACATAAATAATCTGCCGGAAATAGCAGGGGACCGCAGGTCAAAGGAGTACTTGAGTGAAATCCAGGTTAGTCGGGAAGTGGTGTTGGGTAAATTGAATGGATTAAAGGCCGATAAATCCCCAGGGCCAGATAGGCTGCATCCCAGAGTACTTAAGGAAGTAGCTCCGGAAATAGTGGATGCATTAGTGATAATCTTTCAAAACTCTTTAGATTCTGGAGTAGTTCCTGAGGATTGGCGGGTAGCAAACGTAACCCCTCTTTTTAAGAAGGGGGAGGGAGAGAGAAAACGGGGAATTACAGACCAGTTAGTCTAACATCGGTAGTGTGGAAACTGCTAGAGTCAGTTATTAAAGATGAGATAGCAGCACATTTGGAAAGTGTTGAAATCATTGGACAAAGTCAGCATGGATTTACGAAAGGTAAATCATGTCTGACGAATCTTGTGGAATTTTTCGAGGATGTAACTAGTAGCGTGGATGTGGGAGAACCAGTGGATGTGGTGTATCTGGACTTCCAGAAGGCTTTCGGCAAGGTCCCACATAAGCGACTAGTATATAAACTTAAAGCATATGGCATTGGGGGTTCAGTATTGATGTGGATAGAGAACTGGCTGGCAAACAGGAAGCAAAGAGTAGGAGTAAACGGGTCGTTTTCACAATGGCAGGCAGTGACTAGTGGGGTACCGCAAGGCTCAGTGCTGGGACCCCAGCTATTTACAATATACATAAATGATCTGGATGAGGGAATTGAAGGCAATATCTCCAAGTTTGCGGATGACACTAAGCTGGGGGGCAATGTTAGCTGTGAGGAGGATGCTAGGAGAATGCAAGGTGACTTGGATAGGCTGGGTGAGTGGGCAAATGTTTGGCAGATGCAGTATAATGTGGATAAATGTGAGGTTATCCACTTTGGTGGCAAAAATAGGAAAACGGACTACTATCTAAATGGTGGCCGATTAGGAAAAGGGGCGATGCAGCGCGACCTGGGTGTCATGGTACACCAGTCATTGAAAGTAGGCATGCAGGTACAGCAGGCAGTGAAGAAAGCCAATGGTATGTTAGCTTTCATAGCAAAAGGATTTGAGTATAGGAGCAGGGAGGTTCTACTTCAGTTGTATAGGGTCTTGGTGAGGCCACACCTGGAGTATTGCGTACAGTTCTGGTCTCCAAATCTGAGGAAGGACATTATTGCCATAGAGGGAGTGCAGCGAAGGTTCACCAGACTGATTCCTGGGATGTCAGGACTGTCTTATGAACAAAGACTGCATAGACTGGGTTTATACTCTCTAGAATGTAGGAGATTGAGAGGGGATCTTAAGGGGTTGGACAGGCTAGATGCAGGAAGATTGTTCCTGATGTTAGGGAGGTCCAGGACAAGGGGTCACAGCTTAAGGATAAGGGGGAAATCCTTTAGGACCGAGATGAGAAGGATTTTTTTCACACAGAGAGTGGTGGGTCTCTGGAACTCTCTGCCACAGAGGGAGTTAGATGTGGCCCTTGTGGCTAAGGGGATCAGAGGGTATGGAGAGAAGGCAGGTACGGGATACTGAGTTGGATGATCAGCCATGATCATATTGATTGGCGGTGCAGGCTCGAAGGGCCGAATGGCCTACTCCTGCACCTAATTTCTATGTTTCTATGTTTCTAAATGAGATGGAGGAACTGAGTGAAATCCAGGTTAGCCGGGAGGTGGTGTTGGGTAAATTGAATGGATTAAAGGCCGGTAAATCCCCAGGGCCAGATAGGCTGCATCCCAGAGTACTTAAGGAAGTAGCCCCAGATATAGTGGATGCATTAGTGATAATATTTCAAAACTCTTTAGATTCTGGAGTAGTTCATGAGGATTGGAGGGTAGCTAATGTAACCCCACTTTTTAAAAAGGGAGGGAGAGATTAAACGGGGATTTACACACCAGTTAGTCTAACATCGGTAGTGGGGAAACTGCTAGAGTCAGTTATTAAAGATGGGATAGCAGCACATTTGGAAAGTGGTGAAATATTGGTCAAAGTCAGCATGGATTTACGTAAGGTAAATCATGTCTGATGAATCTTATAAAATATTCCGAGGATGTAACTAGTAGAGTGGATAAGGGAGAACCTGTGGATGTGTTATATCTGGACTTTCAGAAGGCTTTAGATAAGGTCTCCCATAAGAGATTAGTATACAAACTTAAAGCACACAGTATTGGGGGTTCAGTATTGATGTGAATAGAGAACTGGCTAGCAGACAGGAGGCAAAGAGTAGGAGTTAACGGGTCATTTTCAGAATGGCAGGCAGAGACTAGTGGGGTACCGCAAGGCTCAGTGCTGGGACCCCAGCTATTTACAATATATATTAATGATTTGTATGAGGGAATTGAATGCAACATCTCCAAGTTTGCGGATGACACTAAGCTGGGGGGCAGTGTTAGCTGAGAGCAGAATGCTAGGAGGCTGGGTGTCATGGTACATAGAAACATAGAAACATAGAAAATAGGTGCAGGAGTAGGCCATTCAGCCCTTCGAGCCTGCACCGCCATTCAATATGACTGATCATCCAACTCAGTATCCTGTACCTGCCTTCTCTTTATACCCCCTGATCCCCTTAGCCACAAGGGCCACATCTAACTCCCTCTTAAATATAGCCAATGAACTGGCCTCAACTACCTTCTGTGGCAGAGAATTCCAGAGATTCACCACTCTCTGTGTGAAAAATGTTTTTCTCATCTCGGTCCTACAAGACTTCCCCCTTATCTTTAAACTGTGACCCCTTGTTCTGGACTTACACAACATTGGGATCAATCTTCCTGCATATGGCCTGTCCAACCCCTTAAGAATTTTGTAAGTTTCTATAAGATCCCCTCTCAATCTTCCAAATTCCAGCGAGTACATGCCGAGTCTATCCAGTCTTTCTTCATATGAAAGTCCTGACATCCCAGGAATCAGTCTGGTGAACCTTCTCTGTACTCCCTCTATGGCAAGAATGTCTTTCCTCAAAGGAAAGAGGAGGTATTTAAGACTGAGATGAGAAATAACGTTTTCATTCAGAGAGTTGTGAATTTATGGAATTCCCTGCCACAGAGGGCAGTGGAGGCAAAGTCACTGGATGGATTTAAGAGAGAGTTAGATAGAGGGCTAGTGGAGTCAAGGGATATGGGGAGAAGCCAGGCACGGGTTATTGATAAGGGACGATCAGCCACGATCACAATGAATTACGGTGCTGGTTTGAAGGGCTGAATGGCCTCCTCCTGCACCCATTTTTTATGTTTCTATGTCTGCTGGTCACCACGATGCTGTGTGCGAGCTTGGCCACGGTCCACCACGTTACAGCGTCCTCGGTGCCACACAGCTGGGGAAATCTAAAGGAGATCCCATTCTTTCATCACCCCAGTGACCCTGAAGCACAAACCAGGCCTCCCTTAAGTGTTACAACATGACTTCAGTCGGGATCGAGTAACGGAGCATTGACAATCTGTCGTCTCTTGACTCTATGGTCCTCTCGGCAACTCACCACTCATCTCAGTGAGTGACCCAATCAGGCTGAGGGAACACACTGGAGTACCAAGCTGGAAACCTCCGCACTGACTGTGGTCCTAGGCTGCACGGACAACAGAGCACTGGGGACCAGGCCTTGTGCAAACCCTGGGAGATTAAGGAGGGAGCAGCGGGCTCTACCTCACCAATGGGTCCAGTATCAGCAGGGTACTGGTTGACTGGAACAGAGTTTTGGGGCCATGGACCACAGACCAGTCATTGAAAGTAGGCATGCAGGTGCAGCAGGCAGTGAAGAAAGCGAATGGTATGTGAGCATTCATAGCAAAAGGATTTGAGTATAGGAGCAGGGAGGTTCTACTACAGTTGCACAGGGTCTTGGTGAGACCACACCTGGAGTATTGCGTATAGTTTTGATCTCCAAATCTGAGGAAAGACATTCTTGTCATAGAGGGAGTACAGAGAAGGTTCACCAGACTGATTCCTGGGATGGCAGGACTTTCATATGAAGAAAGACTGGATAGAAGAATGAGGGGGGATCTTATAGAAACTTACAAAATTCTTAAGGGGTTGGACAAGCTAGATGCAGGAAGATTGTTCCCGATGTTGGGGAGGTCCAGAACAAGGGGTCATAGTCTAAGGATAAGGGGGAATTCCTTTAGGACCAAGATGAGAAAATCATTTTTCACACAGAAAGTCGTGAGCCTGTGGAATTCTCTGCCACAGAAGGTAGTTGAGGCCAGTTAATTAGCTATGTTTAAGAGGGAGTTAGATGTGGCCCTTGTGGCTAGAAGGATCAGCGGGTATGGAGAGAAGGCAGGTACGGGATACTGAGTTGGATGATCAGCCATGATCATATTGAATGGTGGTGCAGGCTCGAATGTCCGAATGGCCTACTCCTGCAACTATTTTCTAGGTTTCTATGTTTCTATGAATGAGTGGGTTAGCATATGACGAGCATTTGACAGCACTGGACCTGTTTAGAAGGTTGAGGGGGGACCTCATTGAAACATACAGAATAATGAAAGGCAGAGATAGAGTGGATGTGGAAAGGATGTTTCCACTGGTGGGAGAGTCTAGGACCAGATTTCACAGCCTTAGAATTAAAGTGTGTTCTTTTCAAAAGGAGGTGAGGAGGAACTTCTATAGTCAGAGGGTATTTAATCTGTGGAACTCATTGCCATAGACGGCTGTGGGGACAAAATCAGTGAATATTTTTAAGGCAGAGATGGTCAAATTAGAACGGTGTCAAGGGTTATGGGGAGATGGCAAGAATATGGGATTAATTGGCAGAGATCAGAGGTGGCCATGCATGAACGGCGGAATAGACTTGATGGGCCGAATGGCCTAATTCTACTCCTATAACTTGTGACACTGCTTCCTCCATAAGCTCCACCATCTGTGATTTGCTCCCACATGACATATCTTTCCTTCCTCTTCCCTTTCAGAATTCCAAAGTAACCGATCCCCCTCTTCTATCTCCACCAACAATCTCTTCCCTTCCCTGGGCACCTTCCCAGGCAACCTCAGGAGATGCAACGTCTACACTTCTAGCTCCAACGCCCCCACCATCAAGGCAGCCAAGTATTTTACTGCAGGTGAAGTCATGTTTCACTTCCAGTTAGTTGACCATCATGTGTTTTACTTTACTCTGGTCAATCCAATGCAGATGGAGGGTCTGCCGTGCAGAACACCTCCGATCACGAGGATGATGCCTGGCTTCCAGATGTCCATCGCCATTCACCCACACACTCCAGGGACCAGACTCCTACACTGTTGCAGTCTTATAGAAATGTACAAGATCATGGAATAGTTCGGGTAGCCAGACAGAGTCTTTTGCCCAGAGTAGGGGAATTAAGAACCAGAGGCCATAGGTTTATGGTGAAGGGGGGAAGTTTAACAGGAACCTGAGGGGTAGCTTTTTCACAAAGTGGGTGGTGGGTGAAGAGCAGGTAGTTGAGACAGGCAATGCCACAGCATTTAAGAAACAATTAGGCAGGTACATGGATAGGACAAGTTTAGAGGGATATGGACCAAACTCAGGCAGGTGGGACTAGTATGGATGGGGCATGTTGGTTGGTATGGGCAAGTTGGGATGAGGGGCCTGTTTCCACGCAGTATCACTCTATGACTGCAAATGGCAGATGGAATTTAACCCTGACAAGTGTAAGGTGGTGCAATATGGCCAGTGTAGTCAGGGCAGGGGAATATCCAATGGCAGAGGCCAGGGGAGTGTGGTGGGGCAGAGAGACCTGGGGATACACGTACACAGTTCCCTCCAAGTCGTGCCCGGGACGATCGGGCTGTGAAGTGAGTCTTTCTTCATTAATATAGGAGATGGGACATCATGTTACATGTAGTTGGTGAGAACATGTGTAGGAAGGAACTGCAGATGCTGGTTTAAACTGAAGTAAAAATACCCAAATGCTGGAGTAACTCAAATGTCACCCAATCCTTCTCTCCAGAGATGCTGCCTGTCCCGTTGAGTTACTGTGGCATTTTGTGTCTATCGTTGGTGAGAACATGTAGTGTTTTCTCTTTTAGGGGGAGCATGACATTCAGCTGGAAAGGGTGCTGAGGATGTTTCTGGATAAGGAGGGCTTGAATTATAGGCCGAGTCTGAAAGGGCTGGGATTTTTGTCTTTGGAACGTACGAGACTGAGGGGTGACTATAATCACGAGGGCCATAGATAAGAGGAATGGTCACAGTTTATTCCACCAGAGTCAGGGAGTCTAAAACCAGAATGCATAAGTTTTAGATGAGAGATTTGAAAGAGACCTGAGGGGCAATTTCTTCATGCAGAGGGTGGGTGTATAGGTACGCGGATGGGACGTTGAAGGACGAGAAGCCGAAGCCAAGATACCGAAAGTACATCACGCCGAAAGGACACGAAGCCGAACAGACACCGCGCCGCAAAGACAAGACGCAGAACGGACATGACGTCGAAACGCCGCCGAACAGACATGAGGTCTCCGGGGACGGGATTGGTCCGACACCTTGTCAGTCATCGACAAAGGTCAGCGATTGGTCCAGACCCCCACAGTGTCCATCACGTCACTGCCTCTGTGGCAATCGCAGCTGCTTGGAGTCTCCGCCACCATTTTACAAACGTAAGCTCAAGCTCCCCCCCACCCTCCTGTCTCCCCCCGGCCAGTACATCACTGGACGCGGGGGTCTGGACCAATCGCTGACAAGGTCCAGGACAAATATCGTCCCCAGAGACGTCATGTCCGTTCAGCGGCTTTTCGACATCATGTCCGCTCTGTGTCTCGACTTTTCAACATCGTGTCTGTTTGGGTTCGTATCCTTACGGCGTCGTGCCCATTTGTTATCCAGGCTTCCACGTCTTGGTGTCGGATTCTCATCCTTTGTCGTTCCGTCCACACACGGGGTGTATATGGGATGAGACAGAGGAAGCTCTGATGTAGAGACAATGGCAATGTTTAAAGGGGATTTAGACAGGTACACAGATGGGAAAGGTCATGCAGCTTATGGGCCAAACTCAGGCTAATGGGTCAGCATGGATAAGTTGGGCCGAAGGGCCAGTTTCTGTGCTGTCATCACCTGTCTGTAGAAGAACCAGATACGTTCTGATCAGGCAGTGACCTGAACAACTTAAGCTGTAAATACGATATCATGATTCTATGAAAACCTGTCACAACTTTAACTTTACGAGCATTGGGTGGGAAACGTCAAGAGCGTACCTGAATTCTACAACTTGTCCACGGCTGAATTCCTTGGACAATTCTGATTGTGAATACACCAAGTCCAGCTGCAGTCAATGGGAAGGAAGAAGGTTGCAGATGGTGAAGTACAAGGAGACGGTTTCTCAGACAACTTTAATAATTTTTACACGTCTGGGGAATCCCTCTTTATCATGTTCATTACACACTTACAGTTCACAGTCACAGTATTGATGCATGGCCTTCAATCTTTACTGAGGAATGATTTAGAAGTAATGACAGGACATTCACTGACATTTATGCTTTCAAGAATCATACAATGAAGATTGGACAATTTAGTCTCAAACTTTTAAATGTCTTTGAAGGTTGTTCTACATTAAGGGCGGCACGGTGGCGCAGCGGTAGAGTTGCTGCCTCACAGCGCCAGCGACCCAGGCTCGATCCTGACTACGGGTACTGTCTGTACAGAGTTTGTACGTTCTCCCCATGACCTGCGAGAGTTTTCTCAATGTGTGGGGGGGGGGGGGGGGGTGTAGGGGGAGGGGATGTTTAGGGGGAGGGGGTGCAGAGGGGGGGTGTAGGGGAGGAGGTGTGTAGGGGAGGGGGGGTGTAGAGGGAGGGTGGCGGGTGTAGGGGGAGGGGGTGTAGGGGAGGGGGTGTAGGGGAGGGGGTGTAGGGGGAGGGGGTGTAGGGGGAGGGGGTGCAGGTGTAGGGGGTTGTAGTGTAGGGGGTGTAGGGGAGGGGGTGTAGGGGAGGGGGGTGTAGGGGTAGGGGGTGTAGGGGAGGGGGGTGTAGAGGGAGGGTGGGGGGTGTAGGGGAGGGGGGTGTAGGGGTAGGGGGTGTAGAGGGAGGGTGGGGGGTGTAGGGGAGGGGATGCAAAAGGAGGGGGTGTAGGGGAGGGGGTACAGAGGGGGGGTGCAAAGGGAGGGGGTGTAGGGGGAGGGGGTACAGAGGGGGGGTGCAAAGGGAGGGGGTGTAGGGGGAGGGGGGGCAGGTGTAGGGGGTTGTAGTGTAGGGGGTGTAGGGGAGGGGGTGTAGGGGAGGGGGTACAGAGGGGGGGTGCAAAGGGAGGGGGTGTAGGGGGAGGGGGTACAGAGGGGGGGTGCAGGTGTAGGGGGTTGTAGTGTAGGGGTTGTAGTGTAGGGGGTGTAGGGGAGGGGGTGTAGGGGGAGGGGGTGTAGGGGGAGGGGGGGCTGTCGGTGGTGAGGCCAGGAGATGTGCAAAGTTCAAGGGAAGTTTGAAATAATCAACTTTCAGAAGCAAATCCTTGACGTGACTTGAAGCTGAGCTTTCTTACTTGTGTCTGAATGTCATCGGCCAACTCAAAGAACTCCATGGAGTTGCTCAACGCCAGGCTCTCGTTGTAGGGAATGTTCAATATTCTGAAATTTCCTCTGTAGTAAGTATTCCATGTTTGCGAACTGGCAGCTTCAAAAGATGAGAAACAGAGCTGTTGTAGTTGTCCTATTGCGTTCAGCATCCTATTTCTACATCGGCAACTCACCCAAGCTGATAAAGAAATTGAACTTTATACAAGGGATTTAGTTTAGAGATACAGCATGGAAACAGGCCCTGCGGCCCACAGAGTCCGTGCTAACCAGCGATCCCCGCACATTAACACTATGTTTGATAGGACAGGTCTGGAGGGATATGGACCAAGCGCAGGCAGGTGGGCTAATATAGCTGGGACATGTTGGCCAGTGTGGGCAAGTTGGGCTGAAGGGCCTGGTTCCACACTGTATCACTCCAGGATTATCCGACACACTAGGGACAATTAACCTTCAGACCTGTACGAGTGGGAGGAAACCAGAGCACCCGGAGAACATGCAAACTCCGTACAGACAGCACCCAGTCAGGATGGAACCAGGGTCTCTGGCGCTGTGAGGCAGCAACTCTACCACTGCCCCACTATTCTTTACAACACTGAACTTATCCTGACTGTCAATCCCAATGGCCCATTTATTTTCCTGTGTGATTCTCTCTCCTGCCTCCCGCCCACCTAGACAACAGGTAACAAGCACCTGTTTCACATAACATAGAAACATAGAAACATAGAAAATAGGTGCAGGAGTAGGCCATTCGGCCCTTCGAGCCTGCACCGCCATTCAATGTGATCATGGCTGATCATCCAACTCAGTATCCCGTACCTGCCTTCTCTCCATACCCCCTGATCCCTTTAGCCACAAGTGCCACATCTAACTCCCTCTTAAATATAGCCAATGAACTGGCCTCAACTACCTTCTGTGGCAGAGAATTCCAGAGACTCACCACTCTCTGTGTAAAGAATGTTTTCCTCATTTCGGTCCTAAAGGAATTCCCCCTTATCCTTAGACTGTGACCCCTTGTTCTGGACTCCCCCAACATCGGGAACAATCTTCCAGCTTCTAGCTTGTCCAACCCCTTAAGAATTTTGTAAGTTTCTATAAGATCCCCCCTCAATCTTCTAAATTCCAGCGAGTACAAGCCGAGTCTATCCAATCTTTCCTCATATGAAAGTCCTGACATCCCAGGAATCAGTCTGGTGAATCTTCTCTGTACCCCCTCTATGGCAAGGATGTCTTTCCTCAGATTTGGAGACCAAAACTGTACGCAGTACTCCAGGTGTGGCCTCACCAAAACCCTGTACAACTGCAGTAGAACCTCCCTGCTCCTATACTCAAATCCTTTCGCTATGAATGCTAACATACCATTTGCTTTCTTCACTGCCTGCTGCACCTGCATGCCTACTTTCAATGACTGGTGTACCATGACACCCAGGTCTCGTTGCATCTCCCCCTTTCCTAATCTGCCACCATTCAGATAATAGTCTACCCTCATGTTTTTGCCACCAAAGTGGATAACCTCACATTTATCCACATTATACTGCATCTGCCATGCATCTGCCCATTCACTCAGCCTATCCAAATCACCCTGCAGCCTCCAAGCATCCTCCTCACACCTAACTATACTCCCCAGCTTGGTATCATCTGCAAATTTGGAGATGTTGCATTGAATTCCCTCGTCCAAATCATTAATATATATTGTAAATAGCTGGGGTCCCAGCACTGAGCCTGGCGGCACCCCACTAGTCACTGCCTGCCATTCTGAAAAGGACCCGTTTACTCCTACCCTTTGCCTCCTGTCTGCTAGCCAGTTCTCTATCCACATCAATACTGAACCCCCAATACCGTGTGCTTTAAGTTTGTATGCTAATCTCTTATGCGGAACCTTGTCAAAAGCCTTCTGAAAGTCTAGATATAACACATCCACTGGTTCTCCCTTATCCACTCTACTAGTTACATCCTCGAAAAATTCTATCAGATTTGTCAGACATGATTAACCTTTCGTAAATCCATGCTGACTTTGTCCAATGATTTCACCACTTTCCAAATGCGCTGCTATCCCATCTTTAATAACTGACTCTAGCAGTTTCCCCACTACCGATGTTAGACCAACTGGTCTGTAATTCCCCGCTTTCTCTCTCCCTCCTTTTTTAAAAAGTGGGGTTACATTAGCTACCCTCCAATCCTCAGGAACTACTCCAGAATCTAAGGAATTTTGAAAAATTATCACTAATGCATCCACTATTTCTGTGGCTACCTCCTTGTGTACTCTGGGATGCAGACTATCTGGCCCTGGGGATTTATCGGCCTTCAATCCGTTCAATTTACCCAACACCACCTCCCGGCTAACCTGGATTTCACTCAGTTCCTCCATCTTATTTGACCCCCGTTCCACTGCTATTTCCGGCAGATTATTTATGTCTTCCTTAGTGAAGACAGAACCAAAGTAGTTATTCAATTGGTCTGCCATGTCCTTGTTCCCCATGATCAATTCACCTGTTTCTGACTGCAAGGGACCAACATTTGTTTTAACTAGTCTCTTCACTTTTCACTGTACCTCGGTACACGGGACAGTAGTAAACTGAAGTGAACTAAACAAAATGCTGGAGTAACTCATCGGGACAGGCAGCATCTCTGTCTGAAGAAGGGTCTCCACCTGAAATGTCAACCTTCTCTCCACAGATGCTGCCTGTCCCACTGAGTTACTCCAGCATTTTGTGTCTACCCTCCACAGATGCTGCCTGTCCCACTGAGTTACTCCAGCATTTTGTGTCTACCCTCCACAGATGCTGCCTGTCCCACTGAGTTACTCCAGCATTTTGCGTTTTGCTGCAGGTTCTGGTGTTAGCTGGCACTTTGACCTACGAGTGATGAATAGACTTGATTCTTACCTTTAGTCAGAAAGACGGCTAAAATAATAACAGCCACTGCAGCGAGAACAAGCAGTGTGGAAATGATCACAACCACGGCCACGAAGCTTTTGGAGACTTTCATAGTGAGTAACGAGAACGGCTCTGTGAAGACAGAACAAAACGAGGCTGTTTGCTTTCTGTCAGAGGAACAAAAACAAATGACAATGTCTACACACTTTCTGCACGAGAGTTTTCCAGTCACGGCCCAGAGAGAACGTCTGAAGAAAGGTCTTGACCCAAACCGTCACCTATTTCTCCAGCTTTTTGTGTCCATCTTTGGTCCACAGATTAGTGTTGAGGATCAGAGATCGGGATGCAGTGAGAAATCACATGGGTGTCACCACTTGGGCAGCACGGTGGCGCAGGAGGTAGAGCTGATATCTCACAGCACCAGAGACCATGGTTTGATCTTGACCTCAGGTGCTGTCTTTGTGGAGTTTGCATGTTCTCCCATTTCTGCGTGGGTTTCCTCTGGGTGCTCTGATTGCCTCCCACATTCCAAAGACGTGCGGGTTTGTAGGTTAATTGGCCCTCTGTAAATTGCCGGTAGTGTGTAGGGAGCGGGAGAAAGTGGAATAACAAAACTAGTGTGAAAGTGCGGTTGTCACGCCGTGGATACGGGAAGAACGAAGGTGAGTGGCTGAGAGAAAGGGTGGTAATCGTGGAGTACAGAAGACCCAGGTGGATGTGCCTAATGAACACAGGTACGCCCTCTTGGGAACTGTCCGGGGAGACGATGCTTCCAGTCCGGGCGGCGGACACGTCGGGCAGAGGGCAGGGCAGAGGGCAGAGGCGTAGGGCAGAGCCCTAGTGGTGGGTGACTCCATTGTACGAGGAGCGGACAGGAGATTCTGTGGCGGCAGACGGGATGCGAGGTCTGCTGCCTCTCTGGTGCCAGGGTTCAGGATGTCAAGAGCCAAATTTAGAACATCCTTGAGAGAGAAGGTGAACATCCGGCAGTAGTTGTGCACGTAGGCACAAACGACATCGGGAAGAAGAGGAAGGAGGTTCTCCAACATGAGTTCAGAGAGTTGGAAAGAAGACTGTAATATCGGACTTCTAGGGTGGTTATCTCTGGATTGCTTCCAGTACCTCGTGCTAGTGAGGACAGGAACAGGGAGCTAGGCGATCTGAATGTGTGGCTGGAGCAAGGATTTAGATTTATAGACCACTGGGATCTCTTCTGGGGTAGGGGTGACCTGTACAAAAGGGACGGGTTGCACCTTAACTGGAGGGGGACCGACATTCTGGCAGGCAGGTTTGCTAGGGCTACACGTGTGGGTTTAAACTAAATAGTGGGGGGGGGATTGACAAATTGGGAGTATAAAGATGGAGTTGAAGGGGAAGTGACTACAGGAAAAATTACAAAAGATTCTCGAATTAATGGGACGGAAAGCTCGAGAATGGACCACAGAGTAAGGTCAGGGCCAATTGTGAGAGGGGGGAGGGGGGACATGAATACGGAGATCAAAGTGCTGTATATGAATGCGCGAAGTATAAGGAATAAAGTGGACGAGCTTGAGGCTCAGTTAGAAACTGGCAAGTATGATGTTGTGGGAATTACTGAGACATGGCTGCAAGAGGGCCTGGACTGGGAACTGAATATTCAAGGGTATACGTCCTAACGAAAAGACAGACAGGTGGGCAGAGGGGTGTGGTTGCCCTGTTGGTGAGGAATAAAATTCAGTCCCTTGCAAGGAGTGACATTGATACAGGAGACGTGGAGTCAGTATGGATAGAACTAAGGAATTGTAAGGGTAAAAAGACCCTAATGGGACAAATCTACAGGCCCCCAAACAGTAGCCTTGATATCGGGTGCAAGTTGAATCGGGAGTTAAAATTGGCATGTAGCAAAGGTAATGCTGTGGTTGTTATGGGAGATTTCAACATGCAGGTAGACTGGGAAAATCAGGTTGGTAATGGACCCCAAGAAAGGGACTTTGTAGAGTGCCTTCATGATGGATTCTTTGAACAGCTTGTATTGGAGCCTACCAGGGAGAAGGCAATTCTGGAATTAGTGTTATGTAATGAACCGGACTTTATAAACTCCACCATCAATAGTGTCACCTCCCTCAAACAGGTGACCATATTCCCGAATCAGAAGCCATGGATGAACAGCGAGGTCAGGCTACTGCTGAAAGCACGGGACACCGCTTTCAGGTCAGGCGATGCTCGAGCCTACAGTTCAGCCAGGGCTAACCTGAAGAGGGGCATCAAGAAGGCCAAGCACTGCCATAAGCTCAGGATTGAGGAACACTTCAACAACAACTCCGACCCCCGACGCATGTGGCAAGGCATCCAGGCCATCACGGACTACAGACCCGCCAACACCACCCCCACATCCAGCGACGCCTCCTTCCTTGAGGAGCTCAATCACTTCTATGGCCGCTTCGACAGGGACAATCTAGAGACAGCCATCAAGGCTGTGCTACCTGCCGATCACCAACCCTTCACACTCACCCCCTAGGACGTATACGTGGCACTGAGTAGGACTAATGCACGTAAAGCTGCTGGCCCTGACGGCATCCCCGGGCACGTGCTCAGGGTCTGTGCGGCGCAGCTGGCAGACGTCTGGACTGATATCTTCAACCTGTCACTTGCCCAGGCAGTTGTCCCCACATGCCTTAAAACCACCTCCATCGTGCCAGTGGCAAAACACTCCACTGCGGCAAGCCTCAACGACTTCCGCCCAGTTGCACTTACCCCCATCATCACCAAGTGCTTCGAGAGGCTGGTCCTGGCACACCTCAAAAGCTGCCTACCCCCCACACTGGACCCCTATCAGTTTGCCTACCGCAAGAACAGGAGTACGGAGGATGCCATCTCAACGGCACTTCACTCCGCCCTCTCCCACCTCGACAACAGAGACACTTACGTAAGAATGCTGTTCATCGATTACAGCTCAGCATTCAACACCATTATACCATCAAAATTGATCGCCAAACTCGGTAATCTGTGCATCGCTCCTTCCCTCTGCAACTGGATACTGGACTTTCTAACCAACAGACCCCAGTCTGTTAGGTTAGACAAGCACACCTCTTCAACCCTCACCCTAAACATCGGCGTTCCACAGGGCTGTGTGCTGAGCCCCCTCCTCTACTCCCTCTTCACCTATGACTGCACACCTGTACATGGTACTAACACCATCATCAAGTATGCAGATGATACAACGATGAGTCGGCCTACAGGGAGGCTGTCCAGCACTTAGCAGCATGGTGCGCTGACAACAACCTGGACCTTAACTCCAAGAAGACCAAGGAGCTCATTGTAGACTTCAGGAAGTCCAGGGGCGGCACGCACACCCCCATCCACATTAACGGTACGGAGGTGGAACGTGTTTCTAGCTTCAGGTTCCTGGGAGTCAACCTCTCCGACGACCTCTCTTGGACCCACAATACCTCAACTCTGATCAAGAAGGCTCACCAGCGTCTCTTCTTCCTGAGGAGACTGAAGAAGGTCCATCTGTCTCCTCAGATCCTGGTGAACTTCTACCGCTGCACCATCGAGAGCATCCTTACCAACTGCATCACAGTTTGGTATGGCAACTGCTCTGTCTCTGACCGGAAGGCATTGCAGAGGGTGGTGAAAATTGCCCAACGCATCACCGGTTCCTCGCTCCCCTCCATTGAGTCTGTCCAAAGCAAGCGTTGTCTGCGGAGGGCGCTCAGCATCGCCAAGGACCTCTCTCACCCCAACCATGGACTGTTTACCCTCCTACCATCCGGGAGGCGCTACAGGTCTCTCCGTTGCCGAACCAGCAGGTCCAGGAACAGCTTCTTTCCGGCGGCTGTCACGCTACTCAACAACGTACCTCGGTGACTGCCAATCACCCCCCCCCCCCAGACACTTATTGTTATTTATTCAAATCATTTGCTGTGTCGCTCTTCCAGGGAGATGCTAAATGCATTTCGTTGTCTCTGTACTGTACACTGACAATGACAATTAAAATTGAATCTGAATCTGAATCTGGAATCTGAATCTAAAGGACCTCGAGGTTAATGAGCCATTAGGAGGCAGTGACCATAACATGGTCAGGTTTAATCTACAATTGGAGAGGGAGAAGGGTAGATCGGAGGTGTCAGTGTTGCAGTTGATTAAAGGGGAATATGGGGCCATGAGGGAGGAGCTGGCCAAAGTTGACTGGAAAGATACACTAGCAGGGATGACAGTGGAACAAAAATGGCAGGTGTTTCTAGGACTAATACAGAAGGTGCAGGATCAGTTCATTCCTAGGAGGAAGAAAGATTCCAAGGGGTGAAAGGGACGACCATGGCTGACAAGGGACGTCAGGGACAGTATAAAAATTAAAGCGAAGAAATACAACGTAGCAAAGATGAGCGGGAAGCAAGAGGATTGGGTAATGTTTAAAGAGCAACAGAAGATAACTAAAAAGGCAATACCGGGAGAAAAGATGAGGTACGAAGGCAAGCTAGCCAAGAATATAAAACAGGATAGTAAAAGCTTCTTTAGGTATGTGAAGAGGAAAAAATTAGTTAAGACCAAAGTTGGACCCTTGAAGACCGAAAAAGGTGAGTTTATTATGGGGAACAAGGAAATGGCAGATGCGTTGAACAGGTACTTTGGATTCTTCACTAAGGAGGACACAAACAATCTTCCTGATATAGTAGTGGGCAGAGGATCTGGGGTGACGGAGGAACTGAAGGAAATCCACATTAAGCAGGAAATGGTGTTGGATAGACTGATGGGACTGAAGGCTGATAAAAGGAAGTGGCTCTAGAAATCGTGGATGCATTGGTGACAATTTTCCAATGTTCTATAGATTCAGGATCAGTTCCTGTGGATTGGAGGGTAGCTAATGTTATCCTACTTTTTAAGAAAGGAGGGAGAGCGAAAACAGGGAATTATAGACCAGTTAGCCTAACATCGGTGGTGGGGAAGATGCTGGAGTCAATTATAAAAGATGAAATAGCAGCACATTTGGATAGCAGTAACAGGATCGGTCTGAGTCAGCATGGATTTACGAAGGGGAAATCATGCTTGACTAATATTCTGGAATTTTTTGAGGATGTAACTAGGAAAATGGACAAGGGAGAGCCAGTGGATGTAGTGTACCTGGACTTTCAGAAAGCATTTGATAAGGTTCCACATAGGAGATTAGTGGGCAAAATTAGAGCACATGGTATTGGGGGTAGAGTGCTGACATGGATAGAGAAGTGGTTGCTGACAGGAAACAAAGAGTAGGGATTAACGGGTCCCTTTCGGAATGGCAGGCAGTGACTAGTGGGGTACCGCAAGGCTCGGTGCTGGGACCGCAGCTATTTACAATATACATCAATGATTGGGATGAAGGAATTCAAAATAACATTAGCAAATTTGCAGATGACACAAAGCTGCGTGGCAGTGTGAACTGTAAGGAGGATGCTATGAGAATGCAGGGTGACTTGGACAGGTTGGGGGAGTGGGCAGATTAAGTTTAATGCGGATAAATGTGAGGTTATCCACTTTGGTAGCAAAAACAGGAAGGCAGATTACTATCTAAGTGACGTCAAGTTGGGAAAAGGGGAAGTACAACGGGATCTGGGGATCCTTGTTCATCAATGAAAGTAAGCATGCAGGTACAGCAGGCAGTGAAGAAAGCGAATGGCATGTTGACCTTTATAACAAGAGGAGTCGAGTATAGGAGCAAAGAGGTACTTCCTCAGTTGTACAGGGCCCTAATGAGACCACACCAGTTTTGGTCCCCTAATTTGAGGGCTGGTGAGGGATGGAATTCAGACCCTTGCGAAGGAAGACATAGGGACTGAGGAGGTAGAATCACTGTGCATTGAGTTGAGAAATTGCAAAGGCAAGACACGAATTGGTGTTATCTACAGATCCCCAAATGGTAGCCCAGATGTAGAGTGTAAGTTGCAGCAGGAGTTAAAACTGGCATGTAACATAGGTAATGCCACTGTGGTGATGGGGATTTCAATATGCAGGTAGCTTGGGAAAATCAGGTTGGTTCAGGACCCCAAGAAAGAGAGTTTGTAGAGTACCTCCGAGATGGATTCTTAGAGCAGCTTGTAATGGAGCTGACCAGAGAAAAGCAATTCTGGATTTAGTGTTGTCCAATGAACCAGATTTGATAAGAGAACTCAAGGTAAAGGAACCGCTTGGAGGTAGTGATCATAATATGATTAGTTTTAATCTGCAATTTGAGAAGGAGAAGGTTAAATTGGAAGTGTCAGTGATGCAGTTGAACAAATGGGACTATGAAGGCATGAGGGAGGAGCTGGCCAAGGTAGACTGGAACGGGATCCGAGCAGGAATGACGGTGGAACAGCAATGGCAGGAATCTCTGGGCATAATCCGGAAGATGCAGGATCATTTCATTCCAAAAAGGAAGAAAGACTCTAAGGGGAGTAGGAGGCACTGTGGCTGACAAGAGAAGTTAGGGATAGAATAAAACTAAAAGAAAAGATGTATAACACAGCAAAGAGTAGCCGGAAGCCAGAGGATTGGGAAACTTTCATAGGACAACTGAAGGGAACAAAACGGGCAATACGGGCTGAAAAGATGAAGTACGAGGGGAAACTGGCCAGGAATATAAAGAAGGACAGTAAAAGCTTCTTTAGATATGTTAAGGGAAAAAGAGTAGCAAAGTCAAATATGGGTCCCTTGAAGGCAGACACGGGTGAAATTATTATGGGGAACAAGGAAATGGCAGAAGAGCTGAACAGGTACTTCGGATCTGTCTTCACTAAAAGCCCTGTCCCACTGTACGAGTTCATTCAAAGATTTCTCCCGAGTTTGCCCTGAATCGAACTAGCAGATTTACGGTAATGGCCACTCGTTGGTACTCGGGGCTCTCATGAACATTTTTCAACGTGTTGAAAAATCTTCCCGAGTCTTCCCGAGCTTACCTGCCATTAACGAGTCTTCCCAAGTACCTACCGTTAGCTTTACGAGTCACTAAGAGACGTTCCCAAGCTCGTTCATTCTCCGTGCTTACCACGAGTTTGATTTTTTTTTAAACTCAGGAGAGCTCTTGAATGAACTTGCATAGTAGGACAGGGCCATAAGGAAGACACAAACAATCTCCCAGATATACTGGAGGACAGAGGATCTAAGGGGGTAGAGGAACTGAAATAAATCTTCATTAGGCGAGAAATAGTATTGGGTAGGCTAATGGGACTGAAGGATGATAAATCCCCTGGGCCTGATGGTCTGCATCCCAAGGTCCTCAGGGAGGTGGCTCTAGAAATAGTGGACGCATTGGTGATTATTTTCCAATGTTCAATAGATTCAGGATCAGTTCCTGTGGATTGGAGGATAGCTAATGTTATCCCACTTTTCAAGAAAGGAGCGAGAGAGAAAACAGGGAATTACAGACCAGTTAGCCTGACTTTGGTGGTGGGAAAGATGCTGGAGTCAATTATTAATGAGGTAATAATGGGGCATTTGGATAGCAGTAAAAGGATTAGTCCAAGTCAACATGGGTTTATGAAAGGGAAGTCATGCTTGACTAATCTTCTGGAATTTTTTGAGGATGTGACAAGTAAAATGGATGAAGGGGTGCCAGTGGATGTAGTGTATCTAGACTTTCAGAAAGCCTTTGATAAGGTCCCGCACAGGAGACTGGTGACTAAAATTAGAGCATGTGGTATTGGGTGTAGGGTGTTGACGTGGATAGAAAATTGGTTGGCAGACAGGAAATAAAGAGTAGGAGTGACAGGTCCTTTTCAGAATGGCAGGCAGTGGCGGGTGGAGTGCCGCAAGGCTCGGTGTTGGGGCTGCAACTGTTTACCATATATATTAATGATTCGGAAGAGGGAATTAGGAGCAACATTAGCAAGTTTGCGGATGACACAAAGCTGGGTGGCAGTGTGAACTGTGAAGAGGATGTTAGGAGGTTGTAGGGTGACCTGGACAGGTTGAGTGAGTGGGCAGATGTGTGGCAGATGCAGTATAATATAGATAAATGTGAAGTTATCCATTTTGGCGGCAAAAACAAGGGGGCAGATTATTATCTCAATGGGGTTAGGTTAGGTAAGGGGGAGGTACAGCGATACCTGGGTGTCCTTGTACACCGGTCACTGAAAGTTGGCGTGCAGGTACAGCAGGCAGTGAAGAAAGCTAATAGAATGTTGGCCTTCATAACAAGAGGAGTTCAGTATGGGAGTAGAGAGGTTCTTCTGCAGTTGTATAGGGCTCTGGTAAGACCACATCTGGAGTATTTGTACAGTTTTGGTCTCCTAATTGTCAGGTCTTGCGTTTGATCTAGTTTCTGTTTCTTTGGTTTTCAGTATTTGAGTTTGCATTCTTGTTTTATTTTGGTGTCTCACATCTCCTCTTGTTTCAGGTCCCATTTCCTGTCAGGTCGTTTACCCTCATGTGATTGTTGGCCCCACCCTGATGTTTTTCACCTGTGTCTCGTTATCCGCTGTTAGTCTGTATTTAAGCCCTTTGTGTGTTAGTTCTCATTGCCAGTTCGTTGTGTATGCTACTTGGTATCACCTCGTTCCAGCTCTAGAAATATTGTGGCTTTGTGAACTCGACCATTGCCTGTTTTTTGACCACTGTTTTTGCCTGCTCTGTTGATTACACTGTTGCTTCTGTGCTTGCTTACCTGTGTCTCGTTATCCGCCTAAACTCTGAATATGGATCTGCCCTGTGTCTACGGAGCCTGCATTTGTGTCCTCCTCCTCGTTCAGTTCTGACACTAATTTGAGGAAGGACATCCTTGTGATTGAGGCAGTGCAGCATAGGTTCACGAGATTGATCCCTGGGATGGCGGGAGTGTCACATGAGGAAAGATTGAAAAGACTAGGCTTGTATTCACTGGAGTTTAGAAGGATGAGGGGAGATCGTATAGAAACTTATAAAAGGACTAGACAAGCTAGATGTAGGAAAAAATGTTCCCAATGTGGGGCGAGTCCAGAACCAGGGGCCACAGTCTTAGAATAAAGGGGAGGCCATTTAAGACAGACGGGAGAAAAAAAGTTTTCACCCAGAGAGTTGTGAATTTATGGAATTCCCTGCCACAGAGGGCAGAGGAGGCCAAAGATCCTATAGTGAGCAAGATAGTGCACTCCTGTTAAAACCAATGTGCTGACGTGTAGTGCGCTACGGAGCGTGGAGGCAGTGTTACCATGTGATATCCTTTCCCAGGCTGAGTTCATAATACATTCTATTTTTCATTATCTAACCATATAAGCCAAGTACTTGCAGTTACATTAGTTTTCAAAGCATTTTAATTTAATGTGCGGGTTAAATGGGGCCAGTAATATCTCATGGAAAAAACTTGAAGTTCTTTGCTGTCAGCTTCCACAATCTTCAATTTGAGAAATAGAACATAGAAGGTAAACTAATCGGCCTGCACATGATCCATGTCTCTCCATTTTGAGGTGTACAATATCATGAGAGGAATAGATCGGGTAGATGCACAGAGTCTTAGCCAGAATAGGGGAATCGGAAACCAGAGGACATAGGTTTAAGGTGAAGGGGAAAAGATGTAATAGGAGTTGGAGGGGTAACATTTTCACACAAAGTGTGGTGGCTGTATGGAACAAGCTGCCAGATGAGATAGTTGAGACAGGTACCATCATAACATTTAAGAGACATTTAGACAGGTACATGGAAAGGACAGGTTTAGAGGGATTTCAGCCAAGAGCGAGCAGATGGGGCATGTTGGTCGATGTGGACAATTTGGGCCAAAGGGTCTGTTTCCACACTGTATGACTCTACACCTCTATGTCTCATTCCCTGCATATCCATGCACCTATCTAAAATCTTCTTAAATGCTCCTATCATTTCTTCCGCTATCTCCACCTCCAGCAGTACAATCCAGCACCCACCGCTGTGTGTAGTCAAAATAGCCCCACAAATCTCCTTTAAATTGTGCCCCTCTGACTTTAAATGCCTCTGGTCTTTGACATTTCCAACAGGGCAAATGGTTTTGAATGTCCATCCTATTTATGCATTTCTTATACCATGTCTCCCCTCATGTTCCCGATGTTGGGGGAGTCCTGAACCAGGGGCCACAGTTTAAGAGTATGGGGTGAGCCATTTAGTACGGAGACAAGGAAACACTTTTTCACACAGAGAGTGGTGAGTCTGTGGAGTTCACTGTCTCAGACGGCGGTGGAGGCCGGTTCTCTGGATACTTTTAAGAGAGAGCTAGATAGGGCTCTTAAAGATAGCGGAGTCAGGGGATATGGGGAGAAGGCAGGAACGGGGTACTGATTGTGGATGATCAGCCATGATCACATTGGCTTGAAGGGCCAAATGGCCTACTCCTGCACTTATTGTCTATTGCCTATTCTACTAACACCATCCCACACACTAGGGACAATTTTATATTTATACTATACCAATTAACCTACAAATCTGCATGTCTTTGGAGTGTGGGAGAAAACCGGAGCACCCAGAAAAACCCACGCATATAATACCTCCAATTCAGATTTGCCCACGTCTCACAACCATCCCGACTTAACACAACCTCACTCCCTTCCCCCTTTATAAACATTCTATCCTGTTATTACTGCAGATTTCTGTGACCTTTCCTGCATTCTCTTTCCCGTTAACTGCACGCGTACGTTTCCACGTTGTTGACCCCACCCCCCCACTATTTAGTTTAAACCCACCCGTGTAGCACTTGCAAACCTGCCCACCAGAATGTTGCTCCCCCTCCAATCAAGGTGCAACCCGTCCCTTATGTACAGCTCACCCCTGCCCCAGAAGAGATCCCACTGGTCCAGAAATCTAAATCCCTGTCCCCTGCACCAACTCGTCAGCCACATATTCAGATCCCATATCTCCCTGTTCCTGCCCTCACTAGCACGAGGTTCTGGAAGCAAACCAGAGATCACCACCCTCGAGGTCCTGTTATACAGCCTCCAACATAATTCTCTATACTCGTGTTGCAGAACCCCCTTCCTCTTCTTACTATGTCGTTTGTGCCTACATGCACAAGTACTTCCAGCTGCTTCCCTTGTTTTAGTTTCTGCCTCAACAACCTCCTCCAGCCGCTTGTTCCATACACCCACCATCCTGAGTGAAAAGGTTGCCTCTCAGGTTCCTATTAATTATTTCCCCTCTCACCTGAAATCTGTGTCCTATGGTTCTGATTCCCCTACTCTGGGCAAACGACTGTACATCAATGCTATCTATTCCCCTCATGATTGTACACACCTCTATAAGATCACCTCTTATCCTCCTACACTCAAAGGAATAGAGTCCTAGCCTGCCCAACTTTTCCCTATAGCTCAGGCCCTCAACATCCTGGCAACATCTTCATAAATCTTCTCTGCACTCTTTCCAGCCTCACAACAAATGTCCTGTAGAAAGGTGGTCAAAACTTAACACAATATTCAAACTGTAGCCTCTCCCGTACCTCGTACAGCTGAAAAATTACATCCCAACTTCTATACTCAGCACCCTGACTGATGAAGGCCTTCTTGACCACCTTATCTACTCTTGACACCATTTTCATGGAACTATGTAGCTGTGCTCCATAATGCCTCTGTTCTACATCACTCATCAGAGCCCTGCCATTCACTGTGTAGGTTTTGTCCACGTTAGACTTTGCAAAATGCAATACTTTGCACTTACATTAAATTCCATCAACCATTGCTTTGCCCACCTGGCCAACTGATCAGGATCCTGCCGCAGCCTTCACCAGTTCTATATCTAAAGATTACACAATTAGTAACAGCATCAAATCCAGTCTTACCCTTGAATACGAGGTGCAGATTGTCAGAATGAACAAGGTTGTTTTAGAGTTAGGTATTGTCTTTCACAGAGAATGATGAAGAGAAAATCGCTCATCCAACGACAAACTAAACCAGTTAAACTCGTTCAACAAAACTCATGATTTTTGTCCAACAACTGAGGCAAGAGTTCTCTTTCTAAGTCTGTGTTCAAGGCTGTATCTCAAAATTATTTTAAAAGCAAAATGTTCAGAGAAGTTTTAATTTGCCAATTTCCTGTATTTGGTTTGTATGTTGTGTGGTCATTCATCAGTTTAATTACCTCTCCATCTCTTCTTACATTTAAGTTGCATTTAACTCAATGAAGGAAACAATGAGAATAAATGCAGATATAAAAAATAATAATTCATATAAACGACAAGAATACAATGATCAGACTATCAAACACAACAGTAAAGGTTCATTTTAACTTGACCTGCTTTGTGGGCAGAATCGAATAAATTCAGCGTTAGAATAAAAGTGTTTAACTCATTGCCCCCAAGCTCAGCGGTTTAATGACCATCCCACAGTTACCAGTTGGATCAATGGATGAGACGGAGAGCAGAAATCACTTGTGGCAGCAACAGATGAATGAAGGGTGGTCCACCTTGTGTGAGTCCTGGCGATATGTGTCTACTGATCGCTGGGTTGGGACATCTGATGTAAGTCAGCTGTGGAGCAGCAAGTCGCTACAGTTACTGGATGTCAAGATATTTGTAGACTGATGAAGCTGGCTCAGTGACTCAGATATACATCAAGGGTGCGGCTCCGATGGTTGGAGGCAAACCACTAACCTACATATTTATTGAATAGACTAGTTTCTTTATTGTCATTGTAACATGAACCATGTACAACGAAATTTAAAAATATCAGCCAGTCAGTGCGACATTCAAACATAAAAGCTAACGATACAACAAGGTAAAATATTAAAAAAGATAAACAACTAAAATAAATATGAAATATGAAAGCAGCCACGCATAAACACCCAACCCTACATCCTTCTGTCGATTTCACAGTGTACCAACCACAGTCCCTTAGTTCCCGCGTTCCTTGGCGGCTACATTTAGTGCCTTTATAGCAGTGGGGTAAAAACTGTTTTTAAGTCTGTTTGTCTTTGTCCTTGTAGATCTGTACCGTCTGCCTGACGGCAACAGTTCAAACAGGGAGTGTCCGGGGTGGGAAATGTTCTGGGATTTTATTGATGTAGCGGGAACTGTGTAAGTCCTCCAAGGTAAGGAGAGGGCAGCCGACAATCCTCTGGGCATTGTCAATGGCCCTCTGGAGCGCTTTCCTCTGAGCCGCTGTGCAGCTGGTGTACCACACGCATACACAGTATGTTAGGATGCTCTCAATGGAGCACCGATAAAAGGACAGCAGCAGTCTCTGTGTGATGTTATTCTTCCTGAGCACCCTCAGGAAGTGCAGTCTCTGCTGGACCTTTTTCAGCAGCGCAGATGTGTTCACGCTCCACGTCAGGTCCTCCTCAATATGGATTCCCAGGAAGCAGAAATCCGCCACCCTCTCCACACAGTCCCCTCTGATGATTAGTGGTACCAGTTCTGTTTGGTTCTTCCTGAAGTCTATTATTATCTCCTTGGTCTTTAAGGTGTTCAGGAGCAGGTTATTTTCTCCACACCACACTGTCAGCTGCTCCACCTCATCCCGATAGGCGTACTCGTCCCCCCCCGGAGATGAGCCCCACCACCGTAGTGTCATCTGCAAATTTGACAATGGTGTTGCTGTGATGGGCGGAGGTGCAGTCATGTGTGTAGATGGTGTAGAGCAGGGGGCTCAGCACGCAGCCCTGTGGAGAGCCAGTACTGAGGCTGAGGGCCGTGGATGTGTGATGGCCCATTCTGACTCTCTGGCTGCGGCCCGACAGGAAGCTATTTATCCACATGCAGGTGGAGTGTGGAAGTCCCAAGTCCCCCAGTTTGTCCACCAGTTTGTGGGGAAGGATAGTATTAAAAGCAGAGCTGTAGTCCACAAAGAGCATTCGCACATAGCTTCCCCGCTGCTCCAGGTGGGACAGTGCAGCATGGAGAGCTGTGGCTACAGCGTCCTCTGTAGATCTATTCGCTCTGTACGCAAACTGGTGGGGGTCAAAGCTTCGGGGCAGGAGTGATGTGATATGACCCCGGACCAGTTTTTCAAAGCACTTCATCACCACTGGTGTGAGTGCGACTGGCCGGTAGTCGTTGAGGCTGGAAATGTGGGGTTTTTTGGGCAAGGGGACTATGGTGGAGGACTTCATACAGGGTGGGACAGTTGACTGGGCCAGAGACTGGTTAAAAATCCTCGTGAAGACTCCAGCCAGCTGGTCTGCGCAGTCCTTCAGCACGCGTCCAGAGACGCCGTTGGGTCCAGTAGCCTTCCTTGGATTGATGGCCCGCAGCGTGCGCCTCACCTCATGCTCCTCTATCGTGAGGGTTAGGCTACTGTGGACCATATGGTGTGTTGTGGCTGTCTCGGGTGGCTCCACTTCAAAGCGAGCAAAGAAGAGGTTCAGCTCCTCTGCCAACGAGGCGTCACCCTCAGCAGCTCCAAGGTTTGTCTTATAATTGGTGAGATACTGGATCCCCTGCCACACCTGCCTGCTGTTGTTACTGTCCAGGTGGTCATCTATCTTCCTCCTGTAGTCTGACTTGGCCTCTCTGATGCCTCTCTTCAGGTTAGCTCGGGCCGTGCTGTATAAAGCCCTATCACCAGACCTAAAAGCAGTGTTCCTCTCTTTTAACAGCCGCTGGACCTCCCAGGTCATCCAGGGCTTCTGGTTGGGGTAGACCCGGATTTGAAGTCATTAAGTCAAATTTATATAATTTTTCAATTTATATAATCGTTAACAAACTTTCTTTGGTGCTTTATAATGCATTAAATGTTGACGGGATGGTTCCTAAGTAAATTTGTAGAGGAACCGATTAGAGGGCAGGCCATCCTGGACTGGGTTGTGTAATAAGGAAGTAGTTAGCGATCTTGTTGTGCCAAGTCCCTTGGGCAACAGTGACTGTAATAGGGTAGAATTCTGCATTAAGATGGAGAGTGACACGGTTAATTGAGAGACCAAGTTCCTGAACTTAAAAACAGGTAGACAAAAATGCTGGAGAAACTCAGCGGGTGAGGCAGCATCTATGGAGCGAAGGAATAGGCGACGTTTCGGGTAGAGACCCTTCTTCAGACTGATGTAGGGGGGAGGGGGGTGGGCGGGAAGAAGAAAGGAAGAGGTGGAGACAGTGGGCTGTGGGAGAGCTGAGAAGGGGAGGGGAAGGAGGGAGCAAGCAAGGACTACCTGAAATTGGAGAAGTCAATGTTCATACCGCTGGGGTGTAAACTTCCCAAACGAAATATCAGGTGCTGTTCCTCCAATTTGTGGTGGGACTCACTCTGGCCATGGAGGAGGTCCAGGACAGAAAGGTCGGATTGGGAATGGGAGGTGGAGTTGAAGTGCTGGACCAACGGGGTATTTTTTATTGAAGTAATACATTTTTATCGAAGTAATTGTCAAATTTATATGATCATTAACAAACAAACTTGTTTTCTTTGGTGCTTTATTTCACATTAAATGTTGGCGGGATGGTTTTCTAATCCAATTTGTCTAGGAACCGACTAGAGAGCAGGCGATCCTAGACTGGGTATCGCGTAATAAGGAAGGAGTAGTTATCAATCTTGTTGTGCCAAGTCCCTGGGCAACACTGACTGTAACAGGGTACAATTCTGCATTAAGATGGTTAATTGCGAGACCAGTTCCTGAACTTAAAGAAAGGTAACTTTGATAGTAAGACATGGGAATTGACTAGGATAGACAGGTAAATTATACTTAAAGGATCGACGGCGGAGATGCAATGGCAAAGATTTAAAGATCACATGGATTAATTACGCCAATTGTTCATCCCTGTCTCGTATAAAAATAAAACCGGAAAAACGGCTCAACCGTGGCTAACGAGGGGAATTGGGGACAGTGTTAAATCCAAGGAAAAATTGGATATAAATGCATATAAATTGGCCAGAGGAAGCTGCAAACAGGAGGACTGGGAGAAATTTAGAACTCAGAGGAGGTTGAAGGGGTTAATTAAGAGGGAGGGAAAAGAGCAAGAAAGAAAGCTTGCGGGGAATATAAAAACTGACGGTAAAAGCTTCTTCAGATATGTGAAGAGGAAGAGATCAGTGAAGACAAATGTAGGTCCCTTACAGTCAGAAACAGGTGAATTTATAATGGGAAACAAGGAAACAAAATTCACCCAGAGAGTTGTGAATCTGTGGAATTCTCTGCCACAGAAAGCAGTGGAGGCAAGTTCACTGGATGTTTTCAAGAGAGAGCTAGATTTAGCTCTAGGGCTAAAGGAATCAGGGGATATGGGGAAAAAGCAGGAATGGGGTACTGATTTTGGATGACCAGCCATGATCATATTGAAAACTCTTTCATACAGAGAGTTGTGAGTCTGTGGAATTCTCTGCCTCAGAAGGCAGTATAGGCCGGTTCTCTGGATGCTTTCAAGAAAGAGCTAGATAGGGCTCTTAAAGATAGTCAGGGGACCTAAACCTAATTCCTAGTTTATTAGTTTGGAAGGATTTGGTGCGACTGCCATGGTCTCACAAGGACCAGGATGGTGGGATGTCCAACGGCAGTGCTTCCCCCCCCCCCCCACCCCACCACCGGCCCCTGCCTGAAGTCGCCCCCCTCCTCAGTAGCAGGACTAGCCCAAGAATCCATTCGGCCCACAATGTCCATACTAGCTCTCTGGAAACCAGTCCCTTCGGCCCACAACACCCATAGTAGCCCTCCAGAAAGCCCCCCCCCCCAAAGATCACTGCCTGAAGCCACCCCCCCTCCCCCGGCTGCATAAAAAACAAAGCGTTTCCCAGTGATCAGTACACATGACAGTTCGCTCATTTGCTCGTGTATTACAGGACGTGTAGCTCGCTGTTGTCTTCTGTCATCGTCCAACGTTGACCGAATTGGTCACCGGACATGTCCCAGAGTTCACCGTGTCATCATGTCCGGGGATTGCCGCGAGGAGGCTTCTGTCATGACCCCCACACATGGCAGTAACAACGCTAAACCGAAGTTGCTCATCGTTCCCAGTTCATGAGTTTGGAAGGACTTGGAGACAGACGTTTGTGTGACTGCCATGGTCTCACAAAGACCAGGATGGTGGGATGTCCCAAGGGATCACCAGGATGTGTCGACATTGGCAGGTGTAGAAAGATTCAGCTGCAGCAATGAGATCAGCACAAAGCCAATGGACTGGAATTTCCAGTTGGTGATGTTTATCTGTATGTTCTGTCCCACATGAATAGGCCACACCTTAAACACAGTGATTGTTTTAGATGGGGCATAGATTGACATTGGACAATGCAGGAACAGAGTTATATTTAGATGTAGGTGTAACAAGGCTCAGTGTTTCCCGCGCATACTGCACCACCTTTGTGTGAGCTGTAAGTTACATCATTGGAATGTGTTCTGCATCGTCGGGAGAATGTGCTCCAGTGATTGGAAATGCAAAGACTGATTCCAATGCTGAAACTTCACTTGATCGTAATGGACGTGATCATGTCAGCTGTGGAAATGAACATAGAAACATAGAAAATAGTGCAGGAGTAGGCCATTCGGCCCTTCGAGCCTGCACCGCCATTCAATATGATCATGGCTGATCATCCATCTCAGTATCCTGTACCTGCCTTCTCTCCATACCCCCTGATCCCTTTAGCCACAAGGGCCACATCTAACTCCCACTTGAATGTAGCCAACGAACTGGCCTCAACTACCTTCTGTGGCAGAGAATTCCAGAGATTCACCATCTCTGTGTTTTTCTCATCTCGGTCCTAAAAGACTTCCCCCTTATCCTTAAACTGTGACCCCTTGTTCTGGACTTCCCCAACATCGGGAACAATCTTCCTGCATCTAGCCTGTCCAACCCCTTAAGAATTTTGTAAGTTTCTATGATCCCCCCTCAATCTTCTAAATTCTAGCGAGTACATGCCGAGTCTTTCTTCACATGAAAGTCCTGACATCCCAAGAATCAGTCTGGTGAACCTTTGTACTCCCTCTATGGCAAGAATGTCTTTCCTCAGATTTGGGGACCAAAACTGTACGCAATACTCCAGGTGTGGTCTCACCAAAACCCTATACAACTGCAGTAGAATCTCCCTGCTCTTATACTCAAATCCTTTTGCTATGAATGCTAACATACCATTCGCTTTCTTCACTGCCTGCTCCACCTGCATGCCTACTTTCAATGACTGGTGTACCATGACACCCAGCCTCCTAGCATCCTGCTCACAGCTAACACTGCCCCCCAGCTTCGTGTCATCCGCAAACTTCGAGATGTTGCATTCAATTTCCTCGTCCAAATCATTAATATATATTGTAAATAGCTGGGGTCCCAGCACTGAGCCTTGCGGTACCCCACTAGTCACTGCCTGCCATTCTGAAAAGGACCCGTTTACTCCTACCCTTTGCTTCCTGTCTGCTAGCCAGTTCTCTATCCACATCAATACTGAACCCCCAATACCGTGTGCTTTAAGTTTGTATGCTAATCTCTTATGTGGAACCTTGTCGAAAGCCTTCTGAAAGTCCAGATATAACACATCCACTGGTTCTCCCTTATCCACTCTACTAGTTACATCCTCGAATGATTCTATAAGATTCGTCAGACATGATTTACCTTTCATAAATCCATACTGACTTTGTCCAATGATTTCACCACTTTCCAAATGTGCTTCTATCCCATCTTTAATAACTGACTCTAGCATTTTCCCCACTACCAATGTTAGACTAACTGGTCTGTAATTCCCCGTTTTCTCTCTCCCTCCCTTTTTAAAAAGTGTGATTACATTAGCTACCCTCCAATCCTCAGGAACTACTCCAGAATCTAAAGAGTTTTGAAATATTATCACTAATGCATCCACTATTTCTGAAGCTACTTCCTTGAGTACTCTGGGATGCAGACTATCTGACCCTGGGGATTTATCAGCCTTTAATCCATTCAATTTACCTAACACCACATCCCGGCTAACCTGGATTTCACTCAGTTCCATCTCATTTGACCCCCTGTCGCCTGCTATTTCCGGCAGATTATTTATGTCTTCCTTAGTGAAGACAGAACCAAAGTAGTTATTCAATTGGTCTGCCATGTCCTTGTTCCCCATGATCAATTCACCTGTTTCTGACTGCAAGGGACCTACATTTGTTTTAAGTAATCTTTTTCTCTTCACATATCTATAAAAACGTTTGCAGTCCATTTTTATGTTCCCTGCCAGTTTTCTTTCATAATCTATTTTCCCTTTCCTAATTAATCCCTTTGTCCTCCTCTGCTTTCTCCCAGTCCTCTGGTAGGCTGCTTTTTCTGGCTAATTTGTATGCTTCATCTTTTGTTTTGATACTATCCCTGATTTCCCTTGTTATCCATGGATGTACTACCTTCCCTGATTTATTCTTTTGCCAAACTGGGATGAACCATGTTTTTAGTTCAACAAAGGCAGCAGATGCTTCACGGAACAGTCCTACCGACCCTGAACTGTAAGAGGTCCCAGAATCACTCCACCTTCATCAACGATGGGCAGAGTGGACCATGCCCTCAGCACCACCACAGGACGTGAATCCCCAATGACAACCACTGTTGAAAAGGCTTTGTGTGGGAAGGAACTGCTGATGCTGGATTTACCCAAAGGTGGACACGAGAAGCTGGAGTAACTCAGCGGGACAGGCAGCATATCTGGAGACAAGGAATGGTGATGTTTCGTATTGAGACCCTTCTTCAGTCTGACTCGACCCAAAATCATCACCCTTTGATCAGTCTGAAGAAGGGTCTCAACCTGAAACGTCACCCATTCCTTCTCTCCAGAGATGCTGCCTGTCCCACTGAGTTACTCCAGCTTTGTGTAAAAGGGTATAGTCTTCTTTCTCTTACATAGGGGGGCCCGCTGTCCTGTTATCCATCGCCTGCTGACCCGCTCCGCTCTATGATCTTTGCTCTTGAGCTGGTCGCCTCACTGTCCAGTCTACATTGAAAGACACGGACTGGGCAGTGAATACCATGCAGTGTCACCCAGCGCAGCAAGTGAGGCCATGTCCAACTCCCGGTGGCAGTCGGAATTTAAGGATTTGCGGGATATGGCTGACATGAGCGAGGCCGGCGAGCGGCAGGAGACAGGTGTTCAGATGGAGAGCATTCACTGCCAGAGGGGAGCGGGCCGGCAGAGGGTGCTGAGGTCCCGGCGGCCACTTGCATCCACCCAAGCTACTTCCCTCCCTGGCCACAATGCGGTGTCTGCACGGCCGGACCGCCGCGGCAGCGGTGAGTGAGTGGGTTACTGGCATGATCCCGACCCCTCCTTCTCAACGCTCCTGCCCTCCCCGCAACTCCCCACACGCTGTGAAAGGAACTCTCCGCCCAATTAGTCCCTTGAACTAATATTGTCATTCAATAAGATCACAACTGATTCAACTTGTCCCGGAGTGCTCCCGTTTTTCCCACCAGCTCTCCACCTGCCATGACCCTCACCCCCCCACCCATTCAATAACTCAGAAAGAAGGAGATTTGGAAGCCTTGGGCAATTTGAATTTTGTTTTGAGCGTGGGAAATTCTATATCCTGCCAGCCTTCTTTCAAAATTTAGCAACTCAAAATAGGGGTGCGTCTTCAACGCATGTGCGTCTTCATTGCTGGGAAATACGGTACTTTATTAAAAGATAAGGCTTTATAAAAGTGGATTGACAGCTTACGGAGAGGAGAACAATCTGCGCAAGCGTGGTTTAACATTTTTTAAAGCCAACTGACTGCCTACCCCGTGTAATTACTCACGGCACGTGCCTGCTGGGGACAATTTACAGAAGCCAATTACCCTACAAACCTGCATGTCCTTGGAGTGTGGGTGGAAACAGGAGCACCCAGAGAAAACCCACGCGGTCACCGGGAGAACGTACAAACTCCGTACAGACAGCACCTGTAGTCAGGACCAAACCCAGGTTTCCAGACTCCCACCTTCACTCTAACAGGACCTTATCAAAGGCTTTCCGAAAGTCCAGATACACTACATCCACTGGCTCTCCTTCATCCATTTTACTTGTCACATCCTCAAAAAATTCCAGAAGATTAGTCAAGCATGATTTCCCTTTCATGCTGACTTGGACCAATCCTGTTATTGCTATCCAAATGCCCTATTATTACCTCTTTTATAATTGACTCCAGCATCTTCCCCACCACCGATGTCAGGCTAACAGGATTATAATTCCCCGTTTTCTCTCTCGCTCCTTTCTTGAAAAGTGGGATAACATTAGCAACCCTCCAATCCACAGGAACCGATCCTGAATCTATAGAACATTAGAAAACTATCACCAATGCGTCTACGATTTCTAGAGCCATCAGGCCCTGGGAATTTATCAGCCTTCAGTCCCATCAGTCTACCCAATACTATGTCTTGCCTAATGCAAATTTCTTTCAGTTCCTCTGTCTCCACAAATCCTCTGTCCTCTAGTACATCTGGGAGATTGTTTGTGTTTTCGTTAGTGAAGACATAACCAAAGTACCTGTTCAACTCTTCTGCCATTTCCTTGTTCCCCGTATTGCCCTTTTTGGTACCTTCTGTTGTTCTTTGAATGTTTCTCAATCCTCTGGCTACCCGCTACTCTTTGCTATGTTATACACCTTTTCTTTTAGTTTTATTCCATCCCAAACTTCCCTTGTTGGTCATGTTTGCCTCTTACTCCCCTTAGCATCTTTCTTCCTCTTTGGAACCGGATTTGAATTGATAAGGGAACTCAAGGTAAAGGAGCCATTAGGCAGTGACCATAATATGATTAATTGTAATTGCAATTTGAGAGGGAGAAGGGTAAATTGGAGGTGTCAGTATTACAGTTGAACAAAGGAGACTATGGAGCCATGAGGGAGGAGCTGCCAGAGTTGACTGGAAAGATACACTAGCAGGGATGACAGTGGAACAGCAATGGCAGGTATTTCTGGGAATAATACAGAAGGTGCAGGATCAGTCCATTCCAAAGAGGAAGAAAGATTCTAAGGGGAGTAAAGGGTGACCGTGGCTTACAAGGGAAGTCAGGAACAGTATAAAAATAAAAGAGAAGTATAACAAAGCAAGCCAGAGGATTGGGAAACTTTTCAAGAGCAACAGAAGATAACTACAAAGGCAAAAATATGAGGTATGAAAGTAGGCTCACCAAGAATATAAAGGAGGATAGTAAAAGCTTCTTTAGGTATGTAAGAGGAAAAAAATAGTTAAGATCAAAGTTGGACCCTTGAAGACGGAAACAGGTGAATTTATTATAGAGATCAAGTGATAGGAGCAGAATTAGGCCATTCGGCCCATTAAGTCTACTCCACCATTCCTGAGTAGAGTGGTGAGTCTGTCTCAGAGGGCGGTGCAGGCAGGTTCTCTGGATACTTTTAAGAGAGAGCTAGATAGGGCTCTTAAAGATAGCAGAGTCAGGGGATATGAGGAGAAGGCAGGAACGGGGTACTGATTGTGGATGATCAGCCACGATCACATTGGCTTGAAGGGCCAAATGGCCTACTCCTGCACCTATTGCCTATTCTACTAAAACCATCCCACACACTAGGGACAATTTTATATTCATACTACACCAATTAACCTACAAATCTGCATGTCTTTGGAGTGTGGGAGAAAACCGGAGCACCCAGAAAAACCCACGCATATAATACCTCCAATTCAGATGTGCCCACGTCTCACAACCATCCCGACTTAACCCCACCTTACTCTCTTCCCCCTTTATAAACATTCTATCCTGTTATTACTGCAGACTTCCGTGACCTTTCCTGCATTCTCTTTCCCGTTAACTGCACCGTACGTTTCCACGTTGTTGACCCCACCCCCCCACTATTTAGTTTAAACCCACCCGTGTAGCACTTGCAAACCTGCCCACCAGAATGTTGCTCCCCCTCCAATCAAGGTGCAACCCGTCCCTTAAGTACAGCTCACCCCTGCCCCAGAAGAGATCCCACTGGTCCAGAAATCTAAATCCCTGTCCCCTGCACCAACTCGTCAGCCACATATTCAGATCCCCTATCTCCCTGTTCCTGCCCTCACTAGCACGAGGTTCTGGAAGCAAACCAGAGATCACCACCCTCGAGGTCCTGTTATACAGCCTCCAACATAATTCTCTATACTCGTGTTGCAGAACCCCCTTCCTCTTCTTACTATGTCGTTTGTGCCTACATGCACAAGTACTTCCAGCTGCTTCCCTTGTTTTAGTTTCTGCCTCAACAACCTCCTCCAGCCGCTTGTTCCATACACCCACCATCCTGAGTGAAAAGGTTGCCTCTCAGGTTCCTATTAATTATTTCCCCTCTCACCTGAAATCTGTGTCCTATGGTTCTGATTCCCCTACTCTGGGCAAACGACTGTACATCAATGCTATCTATTCCCCTCATGATTGTACACACCTCTATAAGATCACCTCTTATCCTCCTACACCCAAAGGAATAGAGTCCTAGCCTGCCCAACTTTTCCCTATAGCTCAGGCCCTCAAGTCCTGGCAGCATCTTCATAAATCTTCTCTGCACTCTTTCCAGCCTCACAACAAATGTCCTGTAGAAAGGTGGTCAAAACTTAACACAATATTCAAACTGTAGCCTCTCCCGTACCTCGTACAGCTGAAAAATTACATCCCAACTTCTATACTCAGCACCCTGACTGATGAAGGCCTTCTTGACCACCTTATCTACTCTTGACACCATTTTCATGGAACTATGTAACTCCATAATGCCTCTGTTCTACATCACTCACCAGAGCCCTGCCATTTACTGTGTAGGTTCTGTCCACGTTAGACTTTGCAAAATGCAATACTTTGCACTTAAATTAAATTCCATCAACCATTGCTTTGCCCACCTGGCCAACTGATCAGGATCCTGCCGCAGCCTTCACCAGTTCTATATCTAAAGATTACACAATTAGTAACAGCATCAAATCCAGTCTTACCCTTGAATACGAGGTGCAGATTGTCAGAATGAACAAGGTTGTTTTAGAGTTAGGTATTGTCTTTCACATAGAATGATGAAGAGAAAATCGCTCATCCAACGACAAACTAAACCAGTTAAACTCTTTCAACAAAACTCATGATTTTTGTCCAACAACTGAGGCAAGAGTTCTCTTTCTAAGTCTGTGTTCAAGGCTGTATCTCAAAATTATTTTAAAAGCAAAATGTTCAGAGAAGTTTTAATTTGCCAATTTCCTGTATTTGGTTTGTATGTTGTGTGGTCATTCATCAGTTTAATTACCTCTCCATCTCTTCTTACATTTAAGTTGCATTTAACTCAATGAAGGAAACAATGAGAATAAATGCAGATATAAAAAATAATAATTCACATAAACGACAAGAATACAATGATCAGACTATCAAACACAACAGTAAAGGTTCATTTTAACTTGACCTGCTTTGTGGGCAGAATCGAATAAATTCAGCGTTAGAATAAAAGTGTTTAACTCATTGCCCCCAAGCTCAGCGGTTTAATGACCATCGCACAGTTACCAGTTGGATCAATGGATGAGACGGAGAGCAGAAATCACTTGTGGCAGCAACAGATGAATGAAGGGTGGTCCACCTTGTGTGAGTCCTGGCGATATGTGTCTACTGATCGCTGGGTTGGGACATCTGATGTAAGTCAGCTGTGGAGCAGCAAGTCGCTACAGTACTACCTAACAGTAGCAGTGAAGTTGGGGATGGTATAAAACAGGAAATTAGAAATGCGTGCGACAAAGGCAAAACAGTTATAATGGGTGACTTCAATCTACATATAGATTGGGTGAATCAAATTGGCAGGGGCGCTGAGGAAGAGGATTTTTTGGAAAGTATGAGGGATAGTTATCTAAATCAACATGTAGAGGAACCAACGAGAGAGCAGGCTATTTTAGACTGGGTATTGAGTAATGAGGAAGGGTTAGTTAGCAGTCTTATTGTGCGTGCCCCCTTGGGCAAGAGTGACCATAATATGGTCGAGTTCTTCTTTAGGATGGAGAGTGACATTGTTAATTCAGAAACAATGGTTCTGAACTTAAGGAAAGGTAACTTTGAGGGTATGAGACGTGAATTGGCCAAGATTGACTGACAATCAATTCTAAAAGGGTTGACGGTGGATACGCAATGGAAGACATTTAAAGACTGCATGGATGAACTACAAAAATTGTTCATCCCAATTTGGCAAAAGAATAGATCAGGGAAGGTAGTGCATCCGTGGATAACAAGGGAAATCAGGGATAGTATCAAAGCAAAGGATGATGCGTACAAAGTAGCCAGAAAAAGCAGCATACCAGAGGACTGGGAGAAATTCAGAGACCAGCAGAGAAGGACAGAGGGCTTGATTAGGAAAGGAAAAATAGATTATGAAAGAAAACTGGCAGGGAACATAAAAACTGACTGCAAAGGTTTTTATAGAATATGTAAAGAGAAAGAGATTAGTTAAAACAAATGTAGGTCCCTTGCAGTCAGAAACAGGTGAATTGATCATGGGGAACAAGGATATGGCGGACCAATTGAATAACTACTTTGGTTCCGTCTTCACTAAGGAAGACATAAATAATCTGCCGGAAATAGCAGGGGACCGCAGGTCAAAGGAGTACTTGAGTGAAATCCAGGTTAGTCGGGAAGTGGTGTTGGGTAAATTGAATGGATTAAAGGCCGATAAATCCCCAGGGCCAGATAGGCTGCATCCCAGAGTACTTAAGGAAGTAGCTCCGGAAATAGTGGATGCATTAGTGATAATCTTTCAAAACTCTTTAGATTCTGGAGTAGTTCCTGAGGATTGGCGGGTAGAAAACGTAACCCCTCTTTTTAAGAATGGGGGGAGAGAGAAAACGGGGAATTACAGACCAGTTAGTCTAACATCGGTAGTGGGGAAACTGCTAGAGTCAGTTATTAAAGATGGGATAGCAGCACATTTGGAAAGTGGTGATATCATTGGACAAAGTCAGCATGGATTTACGAAAGGTAAATCATGTCTGACGAATCTTGTGGAATTTTTCGAGGATGTAACTAGTAGCGTGGATGGGGGAGAACCAGTGGATGTGCTGTATCTGGACTTCCAGGAGGCTTTCGACAAGGTCCCACATAAGCGATTAGTATATAAACTTAAAGCGTATGGCATTGGGGGTTCAGTATTGATGTGGATAGAGAACTGGCTGGCAAACAGGAAGCAAAGAGTAGGAGTTAACGGGTCGTTTTCACAATGGCAGGCAGTGACTAGTGGGGTACCGCAAGGCTCAGTGCTGGGACCCCAGCTATTTACAATATACATAAATGATCTGGATGAGGGAATTGAAGGCAATATCTCCAAGTTTGCGGATGACACTAAGCTGGGTGGCAGTGTTAGCTGTGAGGAGGATGCTAGGAGAATGCAAGGTGACTTGGATAGGCTGGGTGACTGGGCAAATGTTTGGCAGATACAGTATAATGTGGATAAATGTGAGGTTATCCACTTTGGTGGCAAAAATAGGAAAACCGACTACTATCTAAATGGTGGCCAATTAGGAAAAGGGGAGATGCAGCGCGACCTGGGTGTCATGGTACACCAGTCATTGAAAGTAGGCATGCAGGTACAGCAGGCAGTGAAGAAAGCCAATGGTATGTTAGCTTTCATAGCAAAAGTATTTGAGTATAGGAGCAGGGAGGTTCTACTTCAGTTGTATAGGGTCTTGGTGAGGCCACACCTGGAGTATTGCGTACAGTTCTGGTCTCCAAATCTGAGGAAGGACATTATTGCCATAGAGGGAGTGCAGCGAAGGTTCACCAGACTGATTCCTGGGATGTCAGGACTGTCTTATGAACAAAGACTGCATAGACTCGGTTTATACTCTCTAGAATTTAGGAGATTGAGAGGGGATCTTATAGAAACTTACAAGATTCTTAAGGGGTTGGACAGGCTAGATGCAGGAAGATTGTTCCCGATGTTGGGGAGGTCCAGGACAAGGGGTCACAGCTTAAGGATAAGGGGGAAATCCTTTAGGACCGAGATGAGAAGGACTTTTTTCACACAGAGAGTGGTGGGTCTCTGGAACTCTCTGCCACAGAGGGTAGTTGAGGCCAGTTCATTGGCTATATTTAAGAGGGAGTTAGATGTGGCCCTTGTGGCTAAGGGGATCAGAGGGTATGGAGAGAAGGCAGGTACGGGATACTGAGTTGGATGATCAGCCATGATCATATTGAATGGCGGTGCAGGCTCGAAGGGCCGAATGGCCTACTCCTGCACCTAATTTCTATGTTTCTATGTTTCTATGTAAGTTACTGGATGTTAAGATATTTGTAGACTGATGAAGCTGGCTCAGTGACTCAGATGTACATCAAGGGTGCGGCTCCGATGGTTGGAGGCAAACCACAAACTAAATACTTATTGAATAGAATAGTTTCTTTATTGTCATTGTAACATGAACCATGTACAACGAAATTTAAAAATGTCAACCAAGGTAAGGAGAGGTCAGCCGACAATCCTCTGGGCGTTGTCAATGGCCCTCTGGAGCGCTTTCCTCTGAGCTGCTGTGCAGCTGGTGTACCACACGCATACACAGTATGTTAGGATGCTCTCAATGGAGCACCGATAAAAGGACAGCAGCAGTCTCTGTGTGATGTTATTCTTCCTGAGCACCCTCAGGAAGTGCAGTCTCTGCTGGACCTTTTTCAGCAGCGCAGAGGTATTCACGCTCCACGTCAGGTCCTCCTCAATAATGCATTTCGTTGTCTCTGTACTGTACACTGACAATGACAATTAAAATTGAATCTGAATATGGATTCCCAGGAAGCGGAAATCCGCCACCCTCTCCACACAGTCCCCTCTGATGATCAGTGGTACCAGTTCTGTTTTGTTCTTCCTGAAGTCTATTATTATCTCCTTGGTCTTTAAGGTGTTCAGGAGCAGGTTATTTTCTCCACACCACACTGTCAGCTGCTCCACCTCATCCCGATAGGCGTACTCGTCCCCCCCGGAGATGAGCCCCACCACCGTAGTGTCATCTGCAAATTTGACAATGGTGTTGCTGTGATGGGCGGAGGTGCAGTCATGTGTGTAGATGGTGTAGAGCAGGGGGCTCAGCACGCAGCCCTGTGGAGAGCCGGTACTGAGGCTGAGGGCCGTGGATGTGTGATGGCCCATTCTGACTCTCTGGCTGCGGCCCGACAGGAAGCTATTTATCCACATGCAGGTGGAGTGTGGAAGTCCCAAGTCCCCCAGTTTGTCCACCAGTTTGTGGGGAAGGATAGTATTAAAAGCAGAGCTGTAGTCCACAAAGAGCATTCGCACATAGCTTGCCCGCTGCTCCAGGTGGGACAGTGCAGCATGGAGAGCTGTGGCTACAACGTCCTCTGTAGATCTATTCGCTCTGTATGCAAACTGGTGGGGGCCAAAGCTTCGGGGCAGGAGTGATGTGATATGACCCCGGACCAGTTTTTCAAAGCACTTCATCACCACTGGTGTGAGTGCGACTGGCCGGTAGTCGTTGAGGCTGGAAATGTGGGTTTTTTGGGCAAGGGGACTATGGTGGAGGACTTCAGACAGGGTGGGACAGTTGACTGGGCCAGAGACTGGTTAAAAATCCTCGTGAAGACTCCAGCCAGCTGGTCTGCGCAGTCCTTCAGCACGCGTCCAGAGACGCCGTCGGGTCCAGTAGCCTTCCTTGGATTGATGGCCCGCAGCGTGCGCCTCCCCTCATGCTCCTCTATCGTGAGGGTTAGGCTACTGTGGACCATGTGGTGTGTTGTGGCTGTCTCGGGTGGCTCCACTTCAAAGCGAGCAAAGAAGAGGTTCAGCTCCTCTGCCAGCGAGGCGTCACCCTCAGCAGCTCCAAGGTTTGTCTTATAATTGGTGAGATACTGGATCCCCTGCCACACCTGCCTGCTGTTGTTACTGTCCAGGTGGTCCTCTATCTTCCTCCTGTAGTCTGACTTGGCCTCTCTGATGCCTCTCTTCAGGTTAGCTCGGGCCGTGCTGTATAAAGCCCTATCACCAGACCTAAAAGCAGTGTTCCTCTCTTTTAACAGCCGCTGGACCTCCCAGGTCATCCAGGGCTTCTGGTTGGGGTAGACCCGGATTTGAAGTCATTAAGTCAAATTTATATAATCTTTCAATTTATATAATTGTTAACAAATTTTCTTTGGTGCTTTATAATGCATTAAATGTTGACTGGATGGTTCCTAAGTAAATTTGTAGAGGAACCGATTAGAGGGCAGGCCATCCTGGACTGGGTTGTGTAATAAGGAAGTAGTTAGCGATCTTGTTGTGCCAAGTCCCTTGGGCAACAGTGACTGTAATAGGGTAGAATTCTGCATTAAGATGGAGAGTGACACGGTTAATTGAGAGACCAAGTTCCTGAACTTAAAAACAGGTAGACAAAAATACTGGAGAAACTCAGCGGGTGAGGCAGCATCTATGGAGCGAAGGAATAGGCGACGTTTCGGGTAGAGACCCTTCTTCAGACTGATGTAGGGGGGAGGGGGGTGGGCGGGAAGAAGAAAGGAAGAGGTGGAGACAGTGGGCTGTGGGAGAGCTGGGAAGGGGAGGGGAAGGAGGGAGCAAGCAAGGACTACCTGAAATTGGAGAAGTCAATGTTCATACCGCTGGGGTGTAAACTTCCCAAACGAAATATCAGGTGCTGTTCCTCCAATTTGTGGTGGGACTCACTCTGGCCATGGAGGAGGTCCAGGACAGAAAGGTCGGATTGGGAATGGGAGGTGGAGTTGAAGTGCTGGACCAACGGGGTATTTTTTATTGAAGTAATACATTTTTATCGAAGTAATTGTCAAATTTATATGATCATTAACAAACAAACTTGTTTTCTTTGGTGCTTTATTTCACATTAAATGTTGGCGGGATGGTTTTCTAAGCCAATTTGTCTAGGAACCGACTAGAGAGCAGGTGATCCTAGACTGGGTATCACGTAATAAGGAAGGAGTAGCTATCAATCTTGTTGTGCCAAGTCCCTGGGCAACACTGACTGTAACAGGGTACAATTCTGCATTAAGATGGTTAATTGCGAGACCAGTTCCTGAACTTAAAGAAAGGTAACTTTGATAGTAAGACATGGGAATTGACTAGGATAGACAGGTAAATTATACTTAAAGGATCGACGGCGGAGATGCAATGGCAAAGATTTAAAGATCACATGGATTAATTACGCCAATTGTTCATCCCTGTCTCGTATAAAAATAAAACCGGAAAAACGGCTCAACCGTGGCTAACGAGGGGAATTGGGGACAGTGTTAAATCCAAGGAAAAATTGGATATAAATGCATATAAATTGGCCAGAGGAAGCTGCAAACAGGAGGACTGGGAGAAATTTAGAACTCAGGGGAGGTTGAAGGGGTTAATTAAGAGGGGGGGAAAAGAGCAAGAAAGAAAGCTTGCGGGGAATATAAAAACTGACGGTAAAAGCTTCTTCAGATATGTGAAGAGGAAGAGATCAGTGAAGACAAATGTAGGTCCCTTACAGTCAGAAACAGGTGAATTTATAATGGGAAACAAGGAAACAAAATTCACCCAGAGAGTTGTGAATCTGTGGAATTCTCTGCCACAGAAAGCAGTGGAGGCAAGTTCATTGGATGTTTTCAAGAGAGAGCTAGATTTAGCTCTAGGGCTAAAGGAATCAGGGGATATGGGGAAAAAGCAGGAATGGGGTACTGATTTTGGATGACCAGCCATGATCATATTGAAAACTCTTTCATACAGAGAGTTGTGAGTCTGTGGAATTCTCTGCCTCAGAAGGCAGTATAGGCCGGTTCTCTGGATGCTTTCAAGAAAGAGCTAGATAGGGCTCTTAAAGATAGTCAGGGGATATGTGGAGAAGGCAGGAATGGAGTACTGATTGTGGGTGATCAGCCATGATTACAATGAATGGCGGTGCTGGCTCGAAGGGCTGAATGGCCTACTCCTGCACCAATGTTTCTATGTTAACCAATCTGCAGTGCAGTTTCTGCTGGAATCTTTGATAACCATCTTCACTATTTACAATTCCACCCACTTTAGTTTCATCAACAAACTTATCATACCTTGAGTAGTCTCATCCAAATAGTTAATATAAACCACAAACTGCCGAGCATCAATCCCTGAAGCACAACATGTAAGCTTGACTTGCTTGTACTTGATGGTGACTCATGTATGTCTAGTAATGTGAGATCTGTTTTGACTGCATACAAAACAAAACTTTTCACATTGATCAGTACACTCGACAGTTAATGGCCTGTCCCACCAGCATGTGATTGCATGCGTCTAGCGCGACCAAACGTGGTCGCTTGAGGTGTACGGCCGCGCGGGGCCGGTCCCACTTCGAACCGCGGCGGCATATGGAGTTGTGCGGGACTGGTCCCGACATCGTGCGGGGCTCCGAAACTCCTGCACTGTCCGAAAATTCAGCGCGCCAACGGCCTATCGGACCGCAAGCGCATTGACGGCATACGCAGCGTCTCGACGTCGTACGCAGCGTCTTGACGGCGTAGCCTAGCGCGTGGCGTTGCGCGATGACGTCACCGCCCGGCATGCCGTTGCATGATGACATCACCACCCGGCGTGCTGTTGCATGATGACATCATCTCCTGACGCCGTGCGACGTCCAAATTTAGTCGACCCGCCTCCTGCCCAGCTGATTGGTGAGTATGATGTCGGATCAGCCCCGCACAGCTCCATACGCCTCCACGGTTCGAAGTGGGACCGGCCCCGCGAGGCCGTACGCCTCAAGCCACCACGTTTGGTCGTGCTAGACGCATGCAGTCGTATGCTGGTGGAACAGGCCCTCAATAACGCTAAACCTAATTCCTAGTTTATTAGTTTGGAAGGATTTGGTGCGACTGCCATGGTCTCACAAGGACCAGGATGGTGGGATGTCCAACGGCAGTGCTTCCCCCCCCCCCCCACCCCACCACCGGCCCCTGCCTGAAGTCGCCCCCCTCCTCAGTTGCAGGACTAGCCCAAGAATCCATTCGGCCCACAATGTCCATACTAGCTCTCTGGAAACCAGTCCCTTCGGCCCACAACACCCATAGTAGCCCTCCAGAAAGCCCCCCCCCCAAAGATCACTGCCTGAAGCCACCCCCCCTCCCCCGGCTGCATAAAAAACAAAGCGTTTCCCAGTGATCAGTACACATGACAGTTCGCTCATTTGCTCGTGTATTACAGGACGTGTAGCTCGCTGTTGTCTTCTGTCATCGTCCAACGTTGACCGAATTGGTCACCGGACATGTCCCAGAGTTCACCGTGTCATCATGTCCGGGGATTGCCGCGAGGAGGCTTCTGTCATGACCCCCACACATGGCAGTAACAACGCTAAACCGAAGTTGCTCGTCATTCCCAGTTCATGAGTTTGGAAGGACTTGGAGACAGACGTTTGTGTGACTGCCATGGTCTCACAAAGACCAGGATGGTGGGATGTCCCAAGGGATCACCAGGATGTGTCGACATTGGCAGGTGTAGAAAGATTCAGCTGCAGCAATGAGATCAGCACAAAGCCAATGGACTGGAATTTCCAGTTGGTGATGTTTATCTGTATGTTCTGTCCCACATGAATAGGCCACACCTTAAACACAGTGATTGTTTTAGATGGGGCATAGATTGACATTGGACAATGCAGGAATAGAGTTATATTTAGATGTAGGTGTAACAAGGCTCAGTGTTTCCCGCGCATACTGCACCACCTTTGTGTGAGCTGTAAGTTACATCATTGGAATGTGTTCTGCATCGTCGGGAGAATGTGCTCCAGTGATTGGAAATGCAAAGACTGATTCCAATGCTGAAACTTCACTTGATCGTAATGGACGTGATCATGTCAGCTGTGGAAATGAACATAGAAACATAGAAAATAGTGCAGGAGTAGGCCATTCGGCCCTTCGAGCCTGCTTCGCCATTCAATATGATCATGGCTGATCATCCATCTCAGTATCCTGTACCTGCCTTTTCTCCATACCCCCTGATCCCTTTAGCCACAAGGGCCACATCTAACTCCCACTTAAATATAGCCAACGAACTGGCCTCAACTACCTTCTGTGGCAGAGAATTCCAGAGATTCACCATTCTCTGTGTTTTTCTCATCTCGGTCCTAAAAGACGTCCCCCTTATCCTTAAACTGTGACCCCTTGTTCTGGACTTCCCCAACATCGGGAACAATCTTCCTGCATCTAGCCTGTCCAATCCCTTAAGAATTTTGTAAGTTTCTATGATCCCCCCTCAATCTTCTAAATTCTAGCGAGTACATGCCGAGTCTTTCTTCACATGAAAGTCCTGACATCCCAAGAATCAGTCTGGTGAACCTTCTCTGTACTCCCTCTATGGCAAGAATGTCTTTCCTCAGATTTGGGGACCAAAACTGTACGCAATACTCCAGGTGTGGTCTCACCAAGACCCTATACAACTGCAGTAGAACCTCCCTGTTCTTATACTCAAATCCTTTTGCTATGAATGCTAACATACCATTCACTTTCTTCACTGCCTGCTGCACCTGCATGCCTACTTTCAATGACTGGTGTACCATGACACCCAGCCTCCTAGCATCCTGCTCACAGCTAACACTGCCCCCCAGCTTCGTGTCATCCGCAAACCTGGAGATGTTGCATTCAATTTCCTCGTCCAGATCATTAATATATATTGTAAATAGCTGGGGTCCCAGCACTGAGCCTTGCGGTACCCCACTAGTCACTGCCTGCCATTCTGAAAAGGACCCGTTTGCTCCTACTCTTTGCTTCCTGTCTGCTAGCCAGTTTTCTATCCACATCAATACTGAACCTCCAATAATTTACAATATATATTAATGATTTGGACGAGGGAATTCAATGCAACATCTCCAAATTTGCAGATGATACCAAGCTGGGGGGTATAGTTAGGTGTGAGGAGGATGCTTGGAGGCTGCAGGGTGATTTGGATAGGCTGAGTGAATGGGCAGATGCATGGCAGATGCAGTACAATGTGGATAAATGTGAGGTTATCCACTTTGGTGGCAAAAACATGAGGGTAGACTATTATCTGAATGGTGGCAGATTAGGTAAGGGGGAGATGCAACGAGACCTGGGTGTCATGGTACACCAGTCATTGAAAGTAGGCATGCAGGTGCAGCAGGCAGTGAAGAAAGCAAATGGTATGTTAGCATTCATAGCGAAAGGATTTGAGTATAGGAGCAGGGAGGTTCTACTGCAGTTGTACAGGGTTTTGGTGAGGCCACACCTGGAGTACTGCGTACAGTTTTGGTCTCCAAATCTGAGGAAAGACATCCTTGCCATAGAGGGGGTACAGAGAAGATTCACCAGACTGATTCCTGGGATGTCAGGACTTTCATATGAGGAAAGATTGGATAGACTCGGTTTGTACTCGATGGAATTTAGAAGATTGAGGGGGGATCTTATAGAAACCTACAAAATTCTTAAGGGGTTGGACAAGCTAGATGCTGGAAGATTGTTCCCGATGTTGGGGGAGTCCAGAACAAGGGGTCACAGTCTAAGGATAAGGGGGAATTCCTTTAGGACCGAAATGAGGAAAACATTCTTTACACAGAGAGTGGTGAGTCTCTGGAATTCTCTGCCACAGAAGGTAGTTGAGGCCAGTTCATTGGCTATATTTAAGAGGGCGTTAGATGTGGCACTTGTGGCTAAAGGGATCAGGGGGTATGGAGAGAAGGCAGGTACGGGATACTGAGTTGGATGATCAGCCATGATCACATTGAATGGCGGTGCAGGCTCGAAGGGCCGAATGGCCTACTCCTGCACCTATTTTCTATGTTTCTATGTTTCTATACCGTGTGCTTTAAGTTTGCATACTAATCTCTTATGTGGAACCTTGTCGAAAGCCTTCTGAAAGTCCAGATATAACACATCCACTGGTTCTCTCTCTCCCTCCCTTTTTAAAAAGTGGGATTACATTAGCTACCCTCCAATCCTCAGGAACTACTCCAGAATCTAAAGAGTTTTCAAATATTATCACTAATGAATGCATCCACTATTTCTGGGGCTACTTCCTTAAGTATTCTGGGATGCAGACTATCTGGCCCTGGGGATTTATCAGCCAGTGTCCGTGTTGGTACCAGTGTGTGTGTTGGCACCAGTGTGTGTGTTGGTACCAGTGTCCATGTTGGTACCAGTGTCCATGTTGGCACCAGTGTGTATGTTGGTACCAGTGTGTATGTTGGTACCAGTGTGTATGTTGGCACCGGTGTGTATGTTGGTACCAGTGTCCATGTTGGCACCAGTGTCCATGTTGGCACCAGTGTGTATGTTGGTACCAGTGTCCATGTTGGCACCAATGTGTATGTTGGTACCAGTGTGTATGTTGGTACCGGTGTGTATGTTGGTACCAGTGTCCATGTTGGCACCAGTGTGTATGTTGGTACTAGTGTCCTTGTTGGTACCAGTGTGTATGTTGGTACCGGTGTGTATGTTGGTACCAGTGTCCATGTTGGTACCAGTGTGTATGTTGGTACCAGTGTGTATGTTGGTACCAGTGTCCATGTTGGTACCAGTGTGTATGTTGGTACCAGTGTCCATGTTGGCACCAGTGTCCATGTTGGCACCAGTGTGTATGTTGGTACCAGTGTCCATGTTGGCACCAATGTGTATGTTGGTACCAGTGTGTATGTTGGTACCGGTGTGTATGTTGGTACCAGTGTCCATGTTGGCACCAGTGTGTATGTTGGTACTAGTGTCCTTGTTGGTACCAGTGTGTATGTTGGTACCGGTGTGTATGTTGGTACCAGTGTCCATGTTGGCACCAGTGTGTATGTTGGTACCAGTGTGTATGTTGGTACCAGTGTCCATGTTGGTACCAGTGTGTATGTTGGCACCGGTGTGTATGTTGGTACCAGTGTGTATGTTGGTACCAGTGTGTATGTTGGTACCAGTGTGTATGTTGGCACCAGTGTGTATGTTGGTACTAGTGTCCATGTTGGCACCAGTGTGTATGTTGGCACCAGTGCATATGTTGGCACCAGTGTGTATGTTGGTACCAATGTCCATGTTGGCACCAGTGTGTATGTTGGTACCAGTGTCCATGTTGGTACCAGTGTCCATGTTGGCACCAGTGTGTATGTTGGTACCAATGTCCATGTTGGCACCAGTGTGTATGTTAGTACCAGTGTGCATGTTGGTACCAGTGTGTATGTTGGTACCAGTGTGTATGTTGGTACCAGTGTGTATGTTAGTACCAGTGTGCATGTTGGTACCAGTGTGTATGTTAGTACCAGTGTGCATGTTGGTACCAGTGTGTATGTTAGTACCAGTGTGTATGTTGGTACCAGTGTGTATGTTAGTACCAGTGTGGGACATGACAGTGTGAGTCTATGTTAGTACTAGTGTCCACACTGTCACTACACAGTCAGTAGCTGCACCAGGGCTCACAAAGGTTTTCTAGGTGTGGAAGAAAAATTAATATCCAACCTTACTTAATTTTGATTGGAATTGAATAAGGTAACGAAAGGGTGCTTGGATGTGACAATTGCCAGCTGTCGCTTGACCAGGTGTAGAAGAGGTTCGTGGGAATCGGCAAAGTAAGTTTAGTTGTATTACCTCTTGTCTGGGAATGTGTTGAAGGATGGATGGTAAATGTAACATGAAATAGTAGAGGAGATAGCAAAGCTTGTTTTCCCTTCTGTGAGGTGTTACAGTAGACCACCCGCACCCCCTACCGCTAGTGCCTTAGAAATGTTACTGGTGATTGGCTCAGAGAGGGGGTGGTGGCGCGGGCTGCCTTAAAGGTGAGATAGGATAATGTCAAGATGCTCATGTATTGTGTTTGACTTGTATTAACCATCTGTTAGAGACATAGAAACATAGGAAATAGGTGCAGGAGTAGGCCATTCGGCCCTTCGAGCCTGCACCGCCATTCAATATGATCATGGCTGATCATCCAACTCAGTATCCTGTACCTGCCTTCTCTCCATACCCCCTAATCCCTTTAGCCACAAGGGCCACATCTAACTTCCTTTTAAATATAGCCAATGAACTGGCCTCAACTACCTTCTGTGGCAGAGAATTCCACAGATTCACCACTCTCTGTGTGAAAAATGATTTTATCATCTCGGTCCTAAAAGACTTCCCCCTTATCCTTAAACCCTCACCCCTTGTTCTGGACTTCCCCAACATCGGGAACAATCTTCCTGCATCTAGCCTATCCAACCCCTTAAGAATTTTGTAAGTCTCTATAAGATCCCCCGTCAATCTTCTAAATTCCAGCGAGTACAAACCAAGTCTATCCAGTCTTTCTTCATATGGAAGTCCTGACATCCCAGGAATCAGTCTGGTGAACCTTCTCTGTACACCCTCTATGGCAGGATGTCTTTCCTCAGATTAGGAGACCAAAACTGTACGCTATACTCCAGGTGTGGCCTCACCAAGACCCTGTACAACTGCAGTAGAACCTCCCTGCTCTTATACTCAAATCCTTTTGCTATGAATGCTAACATACCATTCGCTTTCTTCACTGCCTGCTGCACCTGCATGCCTACTTTCAATGACTGGTGGACTGAGATCTCGTTGCATCTCACCTTTTCCTAATCGGCCACCATTCAGATAATAGTCTACCCTCATGTTTTTGCCAGCAAAGTGGATAACCTCACATTTATCCACATTGTACTGCATCTGCCATGCATTTGCCCACTCACCCAACCTATCCAAGTCACCTTGCAGCCTCCTAGCATCCTCCTCACAGCTACACCGCCCCCCAGCTTCGTGTCATCTGCAAACTTGGAGATGTTGCATTCAATTACCTCGTCCAGATCAGTAATATATATTGTAAATAGCTGGGGTCCCAGCACTGAGCCTTGCGGTACCCCACTAGTCACTGCCTGCCATTCTGAAAAGGACCCGTTTACTCCTACTCTTTGCTTCCTGTCTGCTAGCCAGTTCTCTATCCACATCAATACTGAACCCCCAATACCGTGTGCTTTAAGTTTGTATGCTAATCTTTTATGTGGGATCTTGTCGAAAGCCTTCTGAAAGTCTAGATATAACACATCCACTGGTTCTCCCTTATCCACTCTATAACCATATAACCATATATATAACCATATAACAATTACAGCACGGAAACAGGCCTTCTTGGCCCTTCCAGTCCGTGCCAACCATTTATTTTCCCCTAGTCCCATCTACCTGCACTCAGACCATACCCCTCCATTCCCTTCCCGTCCATATACCTATCAACTTTACTTTTAAATGTTAAAATCGATCCTGCCTTCACCACTTCTGCTGGAAGATCATTCCACACAGCCACCACTCTCTGAGTAAAGAGGTTCCCCCTCATGTTACCCCTAAACATCTGTCCCTTAATTCTCATGTCATGCCCTCTTGTTTGAAACTTTCCTACGCTCAATGGGAAAAGCTTATCCACGTCAACTCTGTCTATCCCTTTCATCATTTTAAAGACCTCAATCAAATCCCCCCTTAACCTTCTGCGCTCCAAAGAATAAAGACCTAACTTGTTCAACCTTTCTCTGTAACTTAGTTGCTGGAACCCAGGCAACATTCTAGTAAATCTCCTCTGTACTCTATCTATTTTGTTGACATCCTTCCTATAATTAGGCGACCAAAATTGTACACCATACTCCAGAATTGGTCTCACCAATGCCTTGTACAATTTTAACATTAGTTCCCTACTCCTTTATTCAATGCTCTGATTCATAAAGGCCAGCACACCAAAAGCTTTCTTTACCACCCTATCTACATGCGATTCCACCTTCAGGAAACTATGCACATTTATTCCTAGATCCCTCTGTTCCACAGCATTCCTCAATTCCCTACCATTTACCATCTACGTCCTATTTTGATTTGTCCTGCCAAGATGTAGCACCTCACACTTATCAGCATTAAACTCCATCTGCCATCTTTCAGCCCACTCTTCCAAATGGCCCAAATCTCTCTGTTTGAAAATAGACTTTGAAAATCTATTTCATTATCCACAGCACGCCCTATCTTAGTATCATCTGCTAAGATACTTACTTATCCAATTTTCCACTCCAGCATTTTTGTCTACCTTCGATTTTTCCAGCATCTGCAGTTCTTTCTTAAACGTGTTCATGCCGGCAGCTTTGCGCAGGATGCGGTACGGCCAGAGCTCGGTCACTCGGCGGGGGGGGGGGGCGCTCGGCGTGCCGGGCGATTACGGGTTATGGGCCACATTTAGCCCGGGGGCCGTAGGTTGCCAACTCCAGTAGTAGATAGTATATTTTTTATAGCTGTATCTAACACGTTGTTTGCTGCACAGTATAACTGTCGGCTAATCCTGCTGTCAAGTCAGGGTGAGCAGTTAAATGCCGCCATCTCTCCATGATATCATACAAGAAAGTCTCTTGAAGCAAACCTGTGGTCTCATTCTCCTTTAATTTCCCTCTAAATTAATTTATTCCACACTAGGGCTCTGCGTTTCAGCTAGCATTAACATCTGTCACAGTCAATAGTACACGACAGAAAGAGAAGCATCATATTTGAGAATGAATTAAGAAAAATAAGCATAAATCAGTGGGTCAAGGCATGGGTTCAGTAACCCAAAGACAACTAAGAAGTGATTGACCGGCTCAGGCAACTTGTTGTGGAGTTCTGGGTCAAACCAATACCAGATTCCCACCAGGTAGTACGGAGTCCAGCAGATCATGAAAGAAGTGATGAAAGCAATGGTCATTTTCATTGTTTTCATGCGAGCTTTTGGTATTCCGTTCCTTGTCCGCTTCAGGTCGATCTCTGGAAAATCAATATTATGAGAAATTCAACAATTTCTGAAGTAATAATGAGGTCAACAGAGAATACTAAAATGAACAATATGTTCAGAATATTTCAAGTCTCTCGAAGGCCATTGAGCAGTTGTGTATGCTAGCAATTACATGATTTCCTTTAAATTGCACAAATGTATCTTCTGTCTTAGAGTCATAGAATCATACAGTATATAAACTGGCCCTTCGGCCCAACTCGATTCTGCCGACCAAGATGCTCCATATAAACATCTGAGAGGATTGGACAGGGTGGATGCGGGAAAAATGTTCCTGATGTTGGGGGGAGTCCAGAACCAGGGGTCACAGTTTAAGAATAAGGGGTCGGCCATTTAGGACTGAGATGAAGAAAAACGTTTTCACCCAGAGAGTTGTGAATCTGTGGAATTCTATGCCACAGAAGGCAGTGGAGGCCAATTCACTGGATGTTTTCAAAAGAGAGTTCGAGTTAGATCTCAGGGCTAACAGGATCAAGGGATATGCGGAAAAGCTGGAACAGGGTACTGATTCTGGATGATCAGCCATGATCTTATTCAATGGCAGTGCTGGCTCGAAGGGCCGAATGGCCTACTCCTGCACCTATTGTCTATGTTTCTATCTAGGCTAGTTCCATGTGTCTGTCTTTGGCCCATATCCCTCTACAACTTTCCTATCCATTTACCTGTCTCAACATTTAAATGTTGTCATAATTCCTCCTCTGGCAGCTCATTCCATACACCCCCACGCCTCAGAGTTAAACAGTTGATCCTTAGGACCCTATTAAATTTGGCCCCGTTCATGAAGACTTCTGGTTTATGATTCCGCTACCCTGGGCAAAAGACTGCATTTACCCTGTCTATTCCCATCATGTTGTTATACAGCTCTACAAGATCACCAACCTCTCAGTCTCCTGTACGGAAGGAATAGAATCTTAGCCCAACCACTCCCTAAAGAGGGGGAGCCTCATTGAAACTTACTGAATAGTGAAAGGCCTGGATAGAGTGGATGTGGAGAGGATGTTTCTACTAGTGGTAGAGTCTAGGAGCACAGCTTCAGACATGAAAGATGAAGAGGAATTTCTTTAATCAGAGGGTGGTGAATCTGTGGAATTAATTGCCACAGACGGCTGTGGAGGCCAAGTCAGTCTGTATTTTTAATGCGGAGATTGACAGGTTCTTGATTAGTGCGGGTGTCAGGGGTTATGGGGAGAAGGCGGGAGAATGGGGTTTAGAGGGAAAGACAGATCAGCCATGACTTGACTTCCCAAAATGCAACACCTCACACTTAACTGCATTTAACTCCATTAGCCATTCCTCGGGCCACTTGCTCAGCTAATTTTTGATAACCATGGTCATTATCTACAATACCACACACTTTAGAGTCATCTGCAAACTTAGTATCATGACTTGATATAATCCACAAGCAGCAACAGATGACAGCTTTTGTTTATGATGAGCACTATTCTCTCTCTAGTTGCCCTTTTCCCCTCAATGTACTTTCAAAAATATCTTTGGATTTTCGTTAATATTATCCGCCAGAGCTTTCTCCTGTCCCTTTTCATCCCTCCTGATTTCCTTCTTAACTATGCTCCACATATTTCACATATATATAATATTATACTAAATGCAGTAATACCAACAACGGTATTAGAGGTGAGTGGGAAAACGAACTAAGCATAAAAATTTCCAATGAAAGGTGGAAAGAATACTTATTAAATGTACACAAATGCTCAATTAACATAAGACACACTTTAATACAATTTAAAATAATACACAGATTATATTACTCAAAAACTAAATTAAATCAATTTTTCCCTAACGTTTCACCAATCTGTGATAAATGCCAGTGTCAAGAAGCTACTATAGCGCACTCATTCATCTTTTGTACAAAAATTCAAAGGTTTTGGATTGCAATCTTTGAAATTTTCACAAAACTGTTTAAAATAAAAATGACACCAAAGCCAGAATGGATTATTTTCGGAATGACAGAAGGTAGTTCAGAATTAAATGTGTATCAAAATAATTTATTTGATTATGGCTTAATAATAGGAAAAAAACTAATCTTAAAATTTTGGAAAAACGTTCCTATACCAACATTAAATATGTGGATTTCAACTATGTTTGAAACACTACATCTGGAAGATATGAGACTCCGCCTGGCAGGAAAATCAGAACACTTCTCTCAGACGTGGTCTGCATTTATAGAATTGCTACAAAGATAGGATGCAAGAGTACCTCGGGCCTTGGTGGGGGGGGATGAAAAACTATCGAGTTGGTGGATTCCGTTTGCCTGATATATATAACATAGTAACTGGCTTTTTTTCTTTTTTTTTCTTTTTCCTTTTCTTTTTTTAGGGTCTATCCTTTAACCCCTTTTCCCTAATTCTTTGACCAAGGGTTTCTTCTCCCATTTGGCACGCTCTTTCACTATCACAACTCTTTTCACATTTCACTCTCTTTCTTTCTATTCTTTTTCTTTAAAAGCCATAAAATTATGGGGTACAATGATTGTAACAGTATATATGTGAAGTACATTGATGTATTTACCTCTAATAAATATATAGATTTTTTTAAACAAAAAAAACTATGCTCCACAGTTCCCGAAACACCTCCAGGGATACACTTGATCCAAGCTGCATATACCTGTCCCATGCATCCTTCATATTCTTGACCAGAGCCTCAATTTCTCTCATCATTTCAGCTTCCTTACGCCCACCTGCCCTGCCCTTCACTCGAAAAGGAACATGCATGACCTAAACTCTTCACACTTTTAAAAACATCCCACTTTCCAGACATTCATTTGCCCACAAACATCATGATCTAATCAACTTGAACAAGTTCCTGTCTAAGACCATCATAGTTGGCTTTGCCCCAATTCAGAATTTTATCTCTTGGGCCTGCCCTGTCTTTATTGATAATTATCTTAAAGCTAATAGACCAGTGGTCACTGGTCCCAAAAGACTCATCCATGAACACTTGATCCACTTGCCCATCCCAATTTCCTAAAACTAGATCAAACATTTAAAAGGCACTTGGACATGTGCATGGAATGAAAAGGCTAAGAGGAAGAGAAAGGCCCTTCTTCAGACTGATGAAGAGTCTCGACCCGAAACGTCACCAGTTTCTTCCCACCAGAGATGCTGCCTGTCCTGCTGAGTTACTCCAGCATTTTGTGTCTAAATTCGATTTAAACCAGCACCTGCAGTTCTTTCCTACACAAGTAACTTTCTTTGTTTGGTGAATTAAGATTTGGCACTAGATACATTGCATCTCTCTCAAACATGCTGGTGGACACCAGGAGCAGGCGATGTGAAGGGTGGTGAACGTACGGTTGGCGTTTGGATGCAGCCATTTTGTCATCTCGTTGATTATTTTGAAGTTGCAGATCAACATGATGAACAGCGGGACAATGAAGAGGAATGCAAAGGTGAAGAAGTTGTAGACAGTCTGATCCCATTGCCCCTGAAAGCTCTCGAGGGTCGCACACTGTGAGAAGGCGCAGGGTTCTGTGTAGTGGAGCATTTTGAAAAGCCATAGCTGTAAAAATGAAGAACACAGAACAGTATGTTACAGCAACAGGCCATTCGGCCCACAATGTCTGTGCCAAACGTGATGCTACATTAAACATGTCAGCATGTGATCAATATCCCTCCAATCCCTGCATATCCATGTGCCTATTCCGGGCAGCACATTCCGGGCGCCCACCACCCTCTGTGTAAAAACTTCCCACTCACATCTCCTTTAAACATTGCCTCTCTCAGCTCAGAGCATTTGATGTTTCCACACTGGGAAAAAAGTTCTGAGACTTTACCCCACACTCCCACTCAACCCATAATTTGTTATACTATCGAGACTCCCCTCAACCTCCAATAGACAATAGACAATAGGTGCAGGAGTAGGCCATTCGGCCCTTCGAGCAAGCACCGCCATTCAATGTGATCATGGCTGATCATCCCTAATCAATACCCAGTTCCTGCTTTGTTTCAGAGAAAACAATCTAAGTTTGTATAAGCTCTCCTTTTACCTAATACCCACTAATCCAGGCAACGTTCTGGTAAGGAATTCTGAGGCTGAAACCTGTCCATGCCAACCACGATCTACACTAGTCACAACTGCCTGCATTTGGTCTGCCTGTCTGTCTGTCTGTCTGTCTGTCTGTCTGTCTGTCTGTCTGTCTGTCTGTCTGTCTGTCTGTCTGTCTGTCTGTCTGTCTGTCTGTCTGTCTGTCTGCCTGTCTGTCTGCCTGCCTGCCTGCCTGCCTGTCTGCCTGCCTGTCTGTCTGTCTGCCTGCCTGCCTGTCTGCCTGCCTGTCTGCCTGCCTGCCTGTCTGTCTGCCTGCCTGTCTGCCTGTCTGTCTGTCTGCCTGCCTGCCTGCCTGTCTGTCTGTCTGCCTGTCTGTCTGTCTGCCTGCCTGTCTGCCTGTCTGTCTGTCTGTCTGCCTGTCTGCCTGTCTGTCTGTCTGCCTGCCTGTCTGTCTGTCTGTCTGTCTGTCTGTCTGTATGTCTGTCTGTCTGTCTGCCTGCCTGTCTGCCTGTCTGTCTGTCTGCCTGCCTGTCTGCCTGTCTGTCTGCCTGCCTGTCTGTCTGTCTGTCTGTCTGTCTGCCTGCCTGCCTGTCTGTCTGTATGTCTGTCTGTCTGCCTGTCTGTCTGCCTGTCTGCCTGTCATGATTTGACTTGAACACACATGAAGATACACACATGTTTATTAAATCACTTCTAGCATGTATCTTGGACGTTACAGCTGCTACTGCTACTGGCTCGCGTAAGCGACTTCTCGATATTATAAAAGTACACACTGGGCGGGGCTACTACTACCAAGCACTATCATTGGCTAATATGAAATAGCCAATCTACATCTCCTCTTGTAGAAGTAAAGAAACATTGGGTGCTGAGCAAAATGAGCAGAATGTTAAGAATACATTTGCAAAGTTACACAAAAGCTCCCTATCTCAAGGGTGGCCTGCAAACCCGTCTGGCCCGTATGCGGTATGAGACCGCTTCATCTCCTTTCGCTGGAGAAGATACCGGGGTGGGGAGTGGGGAAACGACTGGCGACCCGACAGGCAGGGTGGGGGACGGGATAGGCGAACCGGGGTAGGAACAACGGTTGATGGTGGGGAGCGGGACCGACTGTGGGAGGGAGCACGAGATGCGGGGCATCAGGATGTTGAGTCGCAGGACGCGGTTCCTTCACCGGAAGGATGTGTTGACGGTTGCATCCGTAGATGACTGTCGTGCGTGGCCCTTGTCCATTTGCAGACGATCACTTGTCCACGTGCAAGGGATTTCAGTGGTTTGCTGGACTTGTCGAAGAACCGCTTCTGTGTGTCACGTTTAGATTGTAGTTGTTTCTCAACAGCAGGCGGGGAACGAACTTGCGGCTGCAACAGCTGCTGGGAGACAGGCAGGGGAGCACGAGTTTGGGCAGACACCAGTCGTTGGGCTGGAGAACCCAGTATGGGATCCTGTGCAATGTTCCTTAGATTGAGCTGGTCCAGATACACATCTGGTTTGGCAAGGTATGATCGCTCCATGGGTTGTTTTGCATTCCGAACGGCGCGTTTGGTGAGTCCGTTGGACAGCGGGAACTCGGGACTGCTGGTAACATGTTGAAAGTCCCATCGTTTAACAAAGTTTTTAAAAGCTTGGCTGGTGAACTGTCTGCCGTTGTCGGACTGGATATGTGCTGGGGAGTCGTGCATGGAGAGGAGACGCTGCAATTTCTCGATAACTGCCTAAGAAGAAATGGTCGGTCAATTTCAAACCAGACCGAGTAGGAGTCAACAAGAAACAGATAGTGTTTCCCATGCCCCTCTATACTATCTATATAATTAAAAATCTCCCCTTGACTGTAGATTGGCTATAGCATGTTAGCTAATTAGAATGCTTAGTAAATATAACCCCGCCTAATTATAACATTCATAGTGTGAGATCCTACCCACTGTCCACCAGTTAGAGTAGCAGTGTGAACGTGTGATGATCTGTTATGTAGTTAACAACCTGAACAATGAAGATGCTTGTGTTTCAACCTGTGTGAGTTTGAGCTCTTCACATGGTGTCAGAAGTGGGCTTCTGACACTTTGAAACTACAGCTTGCCAGTGCACCCACACTGTCCTACTTCAATATCAACCTTCCAGTCACAATTACCTGCGATGCATCCCAATATGGACTAGGCGCTGCATGCCTGCAGACCCCTTTCAACGGCGATGTCATGCCGGTATCCTACGCTTCAAGACACTGACGGATACCGAACAGCGCTATGCACAGATAGAGAAAGAACTGCTTGCTGTAGTTTTCGCCTGTTCCAAATTCAAAGACTTTATTTTTGGCACAAATGTTATGGTAGAAACTGACCACCAGCCGTTGGTTACCATCTTGAGCAAGCCTATCCACGCAGCCCCAGCAAGGCTTCAACGCATGATGATGCAGCTATAACGGTTCGACTTTTGCATCGTCTACAAAAAAGGTAGACATGCACATCGCAGACACTCTATCTCGAGCACCACATGCCACCAGCAAACAACATCCATTCAAACAAGAAGAATTCTCCGTTCTGAAAGTTTATTTTGTTCCAACTGACTGCCAGCGTGGCCTCACAGAACACACTGCTGCGGACAAGAGCTCCCAACTGCTAAGCTCAATCATCAGAGGCATTTGGCCACACAAACAATCCAGCTTCCCTGCTGAACTGAGACCCTACTTATTGGTACGTGACGAACTTGTGCTACAGGACGGAGTGATAGCAAAGGGTCATAAGATGGTCATCCATCCCTCTCTGCGAAATGCGTATTACGAGGAGAATCACGGTGGCCACCCAGGTGTTGAGGCCACCCTACAACGCGCTAAAGAATTTATCTACCAGCCTGGAATGACCAAGTACATTCGGGAATAACCAGAATCATGCGCGATCTGTAACAGGCGAGTGCCACCCCAGCAAAAACAACCACTGCTGTCTCCACCTGCCCCCTCCTCACCATGGTCATCTGTGGCCGCCGATATCTTCGACTGGCACGGGAAACACTATCTCGTATTAGTGGACTCCTACTCGAGTTGGTTGGACCAACCATCTCCTCAGAAATAGTTATCCAGAAACTCAATCAGCACTTCTCCGTACACGGCACTCCAGCACGCCTTCAGATTGACAATGGGACACAATTCACCAGCCAAAAGTCCAGAGACTTTGCCAAGTGCTGGATCGTTAAACATGTCACCAGCAGGATACCCACAGTCCAACGGGCTTGCCAAACGTACTGTTGGCAGCGCTAAACAACTTATGGAACGCTCCTACCTGGCAAAATCTGACGTCTACCTGGACCTGTTGAACTTGAGGAATATTGCCAGGGACGATGTTTTAGGCTCTCCAGCCCAGCGCCTGATGTCCCGTCGAATGAGGCCTCCACTGCTTAAAGCCCAAAGTTTTCTGCCTTGCTGTAGTTCAAAAGCATGTGCAATCCAATCGCGACTCGCAGAAATGTGCCTATGACAAAACCAGCAAGCCACTGAAGCCAATAATCCAAGGCCAAATGGTTTGTTTGCAGACAGACAAAGGACATACCAAACTGGGGTTCATCCATGCCCCCGCAAAGGAACCATGTTCCTACCTGGTCGATGTCGCCGGTACCATCTACAGACGCAACCGTCAACACCTCCTTCCAGTGAAGGAACGACGTCCGGCGCTACAGGGTCCTGACGCACCTCCACTCAACTTTAAAGTGATCGCTGTTCCAGCTGTTCCAGTGTCTGCAACAGCTACTCCCCAACACTCCCTGCATCGGTCTGCACCCCCTTCCCCCTTTGTAACCGGTTACCCGGTACCCCCGCGACGGTCTTCCCCTATGCTGTCTCCCAGAGCCCTGTTGGCTCACCCAAACGTGCCCTCAACATTTCAGAAGAAAAGGTTGATTACTTCAGATATCTTCAAATACGAGACTATGTGAAAATTCACACCCAAGGTTGTCACTCTATGGGTCCAGATATACTAGATGAAAGCATGAATAGAAAGTCGGATTCAAATAAGTTGATGTCGTACCTCTATATAACCTTTTAAATTTACATATCCCATCGTCGGAAATAATTAGGCAAGCTTGGGAAGACGAATTGGGTTTAACAATTTCAAAGGATAGTTGGGAGGAAAGTCTTTTATATATACACTACTGTCCTCTTAATGTTAGGCACTCACTAATACAATTTAAAATACTGCATAGACTTTATTATTCAAAGTCTAAATTGAATACGATCTTCCAAATGCCTCTCCTGTTTGTGACAAATGTCTCCTCCAAGAAGCAACCATAACTCATTCCTTTGCTTCCTGTACAAAATTACAAAACTTCTGGAGGGGATTTGATATATTTTCTAAAATACTTAAAATAAAATTGGATCCCAACATAAAATTGATCACACTAGGTATGTCAGAGGCCTGTTCTGAGCTAACGTTATTTCAAAGACATTTCCTTAACTATGGCCTGATAATGGCGAAAAAACTAATACTTAAATTTACGAAACAGACAACAGTCCCTACAGTGCAGATGTGGATTACAGACATGGGGTGGCATGGTGGCGAAGCCTTACAGCACCACAGACCCAGATTTGATCCTGTCTGTACAGAATTTACACTTTTTACCGCGCGTTCCGCCAGGCCGTTGCACTGCGGGTACTCAGGGCTACTGGTAATGTGGTGAAAGTCCCAGTTTTTCGCGAAATTCCTGAAGAGCTGACTGGAGAACTGAGGTAAATTGTCTGAGAGCAGCCTTAGGGGGCTCCGTGGACAGAGAAGTGGCGAGTGAGTTTATGAATGACCATGGCTGAGGTCGGGCTACTGAGCAGATTTCAAACCATCCTGAGTTGGAATCGACTAAAACCAGGTACTGTTTGCCATGCACTCAAAGATGTCAGCTACTACTGTGGACCAGGGTAAGTCCGGTGTGGGGTGTGAGAGTAGTGGTTGCTTCTGTTACTTAAGGGGTTGGACAAGCTAGATGCTGGAAGATTGTTCCCGATGTTGGGGGAGTCCAGAACAAGGGGTCACAGTCTAAGGATAAGGGGGAATTCCTTTAGGACCGAGATGAGGAAAACATTCTTTACACAGAGTGGTGAGTCTCTGGAATTCTCTGCCACAGATGGTCGTTGAGGCCAGTTCATTGGCTATATTTAAGAGGGCGTTGGATGTGGCACTTGTGGCTAAAGGGATCAGGGGGTATGGGGAGAAGGCAGGTACGGGATACTGAGTTGGATGATCAGCCATGATCACATTGAATGGCGGTGCAGGCTCGAAGGGCCGAATGGCCTACTCCTGCACCTATTTTTCTATGTTTCTATGTTCTATGTTTCTATATATATTCCCCTCATGTAGGTATGTTACAAAACTTACCTTCAGCAGCGCTGAAGTTCTGTCACTGGCCGTGTGCACGACTTTGGCGCCTTTGAGGGGGGGGCGGAATTAAAATGCGATTTTCTCCTGCCTGCCGGTGTTTTAATTTCTCAGGGTGCGAGCTTATGCTGAAGAATTGTTCCGACTGCAGGTCTGTGAATTTTTTTCTTTTTTTTTAAAAATCGCTGGACAATTTCAGCGCTGGAGTAAAATAAAAATCAGCTTCTAATGCCGTGAACGCCAACAACGGGGACGGATTTCAGGTACGGGACAGCGAAAGGAAAGCCGTTTATTTTACATATAAACGTGCTTCTTAGCATGACCTTAATCGTAATTTTACATAGCGAAAATGTGATTTAGGCCCCATACGAACCGGCAGTATTTTTCCCGGCGATATGGGGTTTAAATTCACCACAACCGCAACGTCCAATCGATCCCGTTCCACAAAATCCCACTCACAAGTTGATTTAAATGCCCATTAATTTACGGGAATTAAACATTAAATTCCTTCCAATTGGCCTATAAATTCATGACAATGAGATTTAAAAATCATGTTATATTGTGAATTCTCTTGTGAATGTCATTTGGACACTTAGGCTATTTAAAAAATGTTAATCTTTTCTTAAGAAATGGATAGATGTTTAGATCTAGTAATTGAATTTTGTAATTAGCTACAATTGGGTAACTAACTAATTATATGCTTTTATTCCAGGCCATCCAAGTAAGATTGTTTCATATTTGTTTCAGAATGCTTCAATCTATAATAACTGAAAATTTCTTTCAGTTCTCTTAATTTTTAAGAAAGTTATGGGCTTTTGACTGTCCTTGATCACAGCTTTAGTGTTGTCAATAGAAAAGCAATAGGGAACAAGATGCTAATTTCCGAATATGAAAATTGCCCTAACATTTTAATACTGAAGATATGAAAGTGTATTAGGTGTCAAATTAAACTTCTTTTTATGCTTTATCTGATGGGATAAATTGCAGACTTGATTTTCAAAATTTTGTAACATTGCTACATCGTGGTTTTTACTCACCTCCACAATATTTTTTGCTTTATTTTGAATTTCCAGCACCTGCAGAATTGGTTCCATGAATGTCAAATGAAATCATTAGTACAGCAGGTACATTGCCATCTTAAATATTGTGCGATGCGCTTAAGACAATCAAATTGCTCGTTCATTACGGGAAACCCGCCAACAGAAAACTATTCTCATTGGTGAGTTAGTCGTAACTTTCTTTCTTTATTTATTTTTGAGGCTGAGAAGTTCTGTAATCAGTGTTAGTGTGAGAATTGTGACATGCGTGATTCTCACACTCAATGCGTGAGAGTTGGCAGCCCCGCCCCCACAACCCTCCTACCTCCGCACACACACCCTCCCCACACACCCCTCCCCCACACCCCCCCCTTCCCCACACCCCCCCTTCCCCACACCCCCCTCCCCCACACACCCCTCCCCCACACACCCCTCCCACACACACCCCTCCCCCACACACCCTCTCCCACACACACCCTCCCACACACACCCTCTCCCCCACACCCCCCCTTCCCCACACACCCTCCCCCACACCCCCCCCTCCCACACACACCCTCTCCCCCACACCCCCCTCCCCCACACACCCCCTCCCCCACACACCCTCTCCCCCACACCCCCCCTCCCCCACACACCCCTCCCACACACACCCCTCCCCCACACACCCTCTCCCACACACCCCCTCCCACACACACCCTCTCCCCCACACCCCCCCTTCCCCACACACCCCTCCCCCACACCACCCCACCCCACCCTCCCCACACCACCCTCTCCCCCACACCCCCCCTCCCCCACACCCCCCCTTCCCCACACCCCCCCCTCCCCCACACCCCCCTCCCCCACACACCCCTCCCACACACACCCTCTCCCCCACACCCCCCCTCCCACGCACCCTATCCCCCACACACCCCCTCCCCCACACACCCCTCTCCCCCACACCCCCCCTTCCCCACACACCCCCTCCCCCACACCCCCCCTCCCCCACACACCCTCCCCCACACACCCCTCCCCCACCCCTCCCCCACACCCCCCCTCCCCCACACACCCCCACACCCCCACACACCCTCTCCCCCACACACCCCTCCCCCACACACCCCTCCCCCACACACCCCTCCCCCACACACCCTCTCCCCCACACCCCCCTCCCCCACACACCCTCCCCCACACACCCCTCCCACACACCCCCCTTCCCCACAACCCCCTCCCCCACATACCCCTCCCACACACACCCTCTCCCCCACACACCCTCTCCCCCACACACCCCTCCCACACACACCCTCTCCCACACACACCCTCTCCCCCACACCCCCCCCTCCCCCACACACTCCCTCCCCCACACCCCCCCTTCCCCACACACACCCTCCCCCACACCCCCCTCCCCCACACCCCCCTCCCCCACACACCCCTCCCACACACACCCTCTCCCCCACACCCCCCCTCCCCCACACCCCCCTCCCCCACAC